>JAHHZJ010001596.1:0-47201 GCA_021437245.1 Aegilops speltoides
ATCAACCATATGTCTTATTTGCAATCTCTTCATAGTGACTATGCATATGCCATTAAAATAAACCCAATTTGCACATATGGCATAGATGACAAGCCCATGGTTATTGGCATTTGTTTTTCTTGTGATGATATTGATATGCTCCTTTGCATCATTTATCTCATATGCCATGCCATGACCACCTAGCGTCGGATATGCATTGTTTTGGATGTTGTCCATTTTCTCCATATGATAGGCGGGGTGCCCGATCTTTCGATGAGATGATAACTATCGATTTGGTGGAGCGACTTTGATGATCCGACTACAAGCGTGCGATGTTGCGCCTTAGCAATCGCTAAACCAACTCAGAGGTTATTGACCACGCCGGAGCACAATCAACCTGACCACGAAGGTCTATTCCTGCAAGCAATGAGGAACAAGCAAGAATATGATAAAAGCAATCTGAATATTGCGAGTATATATGAAGTATTGATAAAGGTGGGGATCCGTGGCGGTCTTGGTCTGGTCATTGGACACAAGCGAAGTACGAAGTTGCAATGGCTAACTTTTAACTAAACAAATCCCAAGGAAAAAGCTACTAGATGGATCTACTTATATAGGAGCAAGGGGTGGCGGCCAAGGAGGTGGGAGGCGTCCCAAGGCAGGCTAAAACTAACCTAGGTCGTACAAGGCCAATGGGCCCAAGTGGAGTGACGTAACACCTTTGGACTTGTGGTTTGACTCGGATTCTGGTGCAGCGTAAGATTGTTTCGTCTATAACTCAACGCTCCGGACGGCTTTTAAGGTGATTCAATTGTACTGGAAAGAGCATGAAATCTACTTTCCAACAAAAAAGAATCACCCAATTCGGAATCCGTATGAAAAAGTTGTTGGCGTTTTGAGTCAGGTATGTCTGTGCAGTCGAATCTGGATCCAGAACGTGAGAGACTTGGACTCTATCTTCTCTTGGCCCAAAAGTGACGTGAGAAGACTTTTGAACAACACCTAAACTTCTCCTTTTCCTTATCTTCATATGTGAATTGTACAAATGTCCTATACACCTACAATTAGACAAAACACAAAAGTATGTGAAGTATTTTTGTTACGGATAACATAAATATATTATTGAATAGTTTGCACTAGAAATCACGACAAATATGCATGTATGCAATATTTTGGTCTTATCCAAGGTAGTCATGTCCTCATCATCCTCCCTTCTTGAAAACAAAGCCGTCCTCGGCATTGCTTAATCTGAAATGTGGCTAACAAAAGAGACAAGGTGTACATGTTGTATATGTATCGTCATCCATTTTACTTCTCTTGATTTTTGCATATATGACACATGAATAGATGAGTAACTTGCATAGTTCATAAAATCTAAAGCCAACAAATTAGCACAAGAACTGGAAGGCATGAAAATATTGCAACTCAGTTTGCACATATAAGTGAAGCTCTTATTTATTTCAAAAGATTGACAATGTTCATCATTAAACCATCCCAACATTGGTGAATAAACCTTATTTGAATCAAATTTACATGCTACAACATGCTTAGATAAGCAAACATGCAATGAGTCATTCGACACAGAATCATCACCAAGATTAGAGGTCATATCAAAATGATTAAATGTTGATTCTTTTGCATCAACAGTTAATTCAATGGGTGCACTCAAAATTGTTGGTATTTCAGTTGTTTGATCACATAGCGCATTCATGACAGTTTCAAGATTCTCTAAAATAGGTGATGTTCTCAAATCACGGGTAACTCAACACATGATGCATTTAAGTTAACTAGGGATGCATCATTCTCATGTGATTATATCATCAATACCTTCTTTGTTACCTTATCATAAAAGCGTAGCTGATGTAATTCTGAGGCGTAGACAATGCACCATGCTCTTGAGATGATGCGCGCTCACAATCCGAGGTGGGGCTGCTCTAGTAGGTGCAATGGTGGAGGAACCAACCGGCGGTGGTGAGCATGAACTGGAATAGTAGTTGTTGTAGTCACCCAATGCATCCTCTGTATCTGTCTCTCAAAGGTACAAGCACGAACATACATACCGATAATGCAACGAGGAATATCTGAAATCTTTCACGAATATCATGGTTCAAACCACCAAAAATCTATTCACTGTATCATCCTTAGATTCTTCTATGTCACAATGATGCATATAAGATTTGAACTCTTTGTAGTAAGCATGAACAGTGTTGTTGCCTTGTTTAAATTGTTCAAATTTGCGAAGCAATTCACGACGATAGTAAGGAGGGAAAAAATGTTGTCTCATTACATCTTTCAAATCTTTCCAAGTTGTGGGTTGGTTATCAATATTTTTCTTACAATGCACACTCCACCAAACTGAAGCAAAACCAGTAAATGCTCTAGTGGCAGCTCGTACTCGCTCAAGTTCAGAAAAGTCATGGTTACTAAAACTTGTTCTACTTCAAACTCCCAAGCTAGATAAATAGCAGGATTAAATCTACCCTCAAATGGCGGTAAAGAGATAACTGACCATCTGGTTGTGTGTGTTGTCCCAACTCTCGTGATGGTGAAGATGTGTCCATCGTCCAAGAACTTCTATCTCCAAAACCTGTCATGATTAGTAGAAAGAAGAAACAAAATTCAGAATAATATTCCTATGAACTACTAGGATGTGGTTGTAAAGTGCTCACGATAAAGCAAATATCAATATCTTACAAGTTCTTACCATGCGGCGGTGGTGACAGGCAACCAGCGATGTCAAATAACTCTGAAGATTGTGTAAAGCGATTGCCGGTGAACATACGTATACGGTGTAGAAATATGTGGAGCTGGGTTGGCTATATATGGTAGCAAAAGATTAGCAATAATCAATTCAGAGATGCAATGTTGAATAGGCGCTCATCGATGGTACTGTGCTGGTCCTAGGCTAGACCGGACTAGAGGCGAGCCTAGAACACTAATGAGGTCACTGACGTAGCACAACTAGCATCAATCAAGGATACTAAGTAGCTCTGGACAGCAAGATATAAGTGAAGATCCTGGCAAGGTAAAGATAATGATGAAAAACAAGCGCCAAGCGGGATATACAACAACTCTCTCTCAACTTTCCTCTTGAAAAGTTTGAGCCAATTTTATGATAAATTCTTTCAAAGAATGCTACTAACTCAAGCTTTCCAATGCAAAAAGAGTCACTCAATTCCAAGTTGATATGAGAGTCAAAGAATTCTAAAACTAGCCTGAAAAATTGGAACAAGCTGTGTTCACGAACTTGAGAGGGCAAAAGACCTTTTAGAAGCTGATTTTGAGATGTCAAATATTGAACTAGCTTCTGCAACTATTTAGATGCGGCTCGTCTCTAGCTTCAATTTGAGTACTCACGGAGCCAAAACGGACTTCGTATGAGGAAGATACACCTGTTTTACTGAACAGTCGCAAAAGCAGATTCTAATCCGAATTCAGGTGCGAGATTGATTCTAGATAGATCCGATTTTTTCTGTCTTTTTTCCTCACACTTTTTTTCTTTTCTTCTCTCTCTTTTCTTTTTTTTCCTTTCTTTTTTCTCTTTTTTTCTCTCTTTTTTCTCCCTCTTTCCAAGACAAAGTAGATAAGATGCAGATTGGATCGATCGAAGATGTGAATGACCTCAACTATGAATATGACAATGAACAGCGTGTATGCGTCTTTGAAATTAATAGATGAGATGGTGGACAGCGGAAGGATAATGATGCAGCGGCGGCGTGACTAATGTGAACAGAACTCGAAACTCTAAAGGAACTAGACACTAAGACCAGCAAGCGACACGACGATGCAACCGATAATTCAACTATGCAAGCAACGAATAGAAAATTGCAAAGGCTCGGTGGCTTGGATAAAGGATGAACAGATCTAACTTTTTGTGGCTTTTCATGGACTATAGGTATGAATGACAGATGCAATCTAAACTATGAAAAACTGTAAAATCTCACGAGCAACCTGAAAACTGATACCACTTGATAGGCGGGGTGTCGATCTTTCGATGAGATCATAACTATCGATTTGGTGGAACAACTTTGGCGATCCGACTACAAGCGTGCGCGACGTTGCGCCTTAGCAATCGCTAAACCAACTCCAAGAGGTTATTGACCACGCGGAGCACAATCAACGACCACGAAGGTCTATTCCTGCAAGCAATCGAAGAACAAGCAAGAATATGATAAAAGCAATCTGAATATTGCAGTATATATGAAGTATTGATAAAGGTGGGGATCCGTGGCGGTCTTGGTGCAGTCGTTGGACACAAGCGAAGTACGAAGTTGCAATGGCTAACTTTAACTAAACAAATCCCAAGGAAAAAGCTACTAGATGGATCTACTTATATAGGAGCAAGGGGTGGCGGCCAAGGAGGTGGGAGAACGTCCCAAGGCAGGCTAAAACTAACCCTAGGTCGTACAAGGCCAATGGGCCCAAGTGGAGGTGGCGTAACACCTTTGGACTTGTAGTTTGACTCGGATTCAGTGCAGCGTCAGTTGTTTCGTCTATAACTCAACGCTCGGATGGCTTTTAAGGTGATTCAATTGTCTGGAAAGAGCATGAAATCTACTTTCCAACAAAAAAGAATCACCATTGAGTCCGTATGAAAAAGTTGTTGGCGTTTTGAGTCGGTATGTACATGCGGTCGAATCTGGATCGAGCGTGAGAGACTTGGACTCTATCTTCTCTTGGCCCAAAAGTGACGTGAGAAGACTTTTGAACAACACCTAAACTTCTCCTTTTCCTTATCTTCATATGTGAATTGTACAAATGTCCTATACACCTACAATTAGACAAAACACAAAAGTATGTGAAGTATTTTTGTTACGGATAACATAAATATATTATTGAATAGTTTGCACTAGAAATCACGACAAATATGCATGTATGCAATATTTTGGTCTTATCAAGGTAGTCATGTCCTCATCACCATATGATGTTTCGATATTGCTCATGAGGAGACCCCATAGTTTCCTCATACATTTTAGGAGATTTTGACCCATCCATCCATCGCATGATCGCAATGCTTGTGTGCACTATATGCTCCCCATGAATAAACATGCTTTTGATGTGCCATATACTTGTTTGCTCAATTTGTGTCCCCATCGTGTCATACATAACAACTATTCTTTCATGATGGATGACATGTTCCTATACCATGCATCAAATTTCTTTGAGCGATGCTTATCTTGTGCTAACTCACACATGCAAATACACATCATGATGGATGATGTGTACATTACTACCTTACACAATTTCTTTGGTTTGTGTCTCTTTTGTGTAGGTACCCATGAATACTTGTCAACCTCATAATTTGACAAAATGAGCTCTTGAGAGCAATGATGATTTGGGATCCCGTGGACTATCCTTACCACCGTTCCTTGGCGCAAGGACTCTGCGCAACTCCTCTACTTGGCTCTCCTGCGGCTATGGGCCATTTACCACTTCTCACATTATGCTCATTTTACCGTGTTCACTTTGCATGCTATGCTTGCTTCTATGCCTTTGCCATGCAATCGTGACCCTTGTGATTCTCCATTATGATATTCCTATGTGTATTTGCATGCTTGGTGGAGATCCTTGTTGTTTTTGCCATGTTTATCATGTGCCCCATTCTATTGATGCTTGTTGTGTTGGGAGAGTCATGATGACCCATTGCTATTCACATATGGCCTCTCGCCAATACATTCATAATATTGTACTCATATCTTGCTTTCATGCTTGTGCTATGACATGTGAATTATTCATGCCCACTATTTGCACCAATGACATGCTTGCCATGATTCCTCCTAGTATGTTGCATCTTAGCTTTACTAGCATACTTGCCTTGATTGCTATGAATGCTCGCTATATTGAATCACCCATGTTCCACTACTTGCTTTCTTGGGTTGATGACATATATGCTCATGCCTCACACATGTTGAACAATTGCTCTTTCCTTTGTGTTGAGTGCCACGATATCTTCACTACACCTATGCACGTTATGCTTGGATTGTCTTGCACTTGCCCGTGTGTTTAGACATTTCACTATATTTGGTGTTGTGAATGACTCTTATACCTACCATAGACCGTTCATTGAACTCTTTATGCATGCTTGCTATGACCTTGAGGTAGATGCTTGTTCACTTATCACATATATTTGCATCTTGACCTCCCATTTGCATGCTTGTTCCCATGATATACTTGATTGTGCTCAATTTATATGCTCAAATGCCATGCCACACTTCTTTGTCAAACCATATGCTATGCTTGATGACAACACTTGTTGGGTGAATCACCTCTTGAATGCTTGGTTTTGCTCTTCGACAACCACATTTGTTTTCCAAGTGCTTATTATCTTTGCTACTTTTGAAGGAATTACAAGGCAGTGCGACATTGGAGAGTGCCCATTTGGAACTACAAGATGATGAGCAGCTTGGTGATCG
The DNA here is from genome assembly GCA_021437245.1 of Aegilops speltoides. Classification (NCBI taxonomy): domain Eukaryota; kingdom Viridiplantae; phylum Streptophyta; class Magnoliopsida; order Poales; family Poaceae; genus Aegilops; species Aegilops speltoides. The sequence goes on from JAHHZJ010001596.1 coordinate 6,393, forward strand.
TCCACTTCTACATGGCGACATCATCTCTTTCCCATGGTGATTTGGATTTGATCCAGTCGGATCTTTCCCAAGGGAGGGATGATGCGGAGCATCTGGACATCACCATGTCAAGAGCCCATTTGGCAAGTGACACGTCGACATCTACTTCACACACACTAAGGTGAATCATCTCCTTTACGTGCTCACTTGACCCCTTGAGGATGGCATACTACTTGACACTTCTCCGTGTGCATGCATAGGTATTGTCGAACTTCACGGACGGCGAGGAGAGTGCAAGCACCAAGGCGACTACACCATCGCGAGAAGCGTGGAAGAAGGCGGAAGAAAGGAGAAGAAGGCGGGGCGGCTGCGAGGGCGGGCGGACATCCGGACCGCCGTCCGGATCATTGAACTCGGCGGATCATCAGGTCCCCTCCGGATCATCCGGATAATTCGTCGAAGACACCGAAGGCCTCTGTGGCCGGATCATCGGGCCCCTCCGGATCATCGGACGACAGCCAGATCATCCGGACCCCATCTGGATCATCCGGATGGCGGATCATCCGGACCCCCATCCGGATCATCCGGGCCTTGCCTGCGTGCAACGTTTCGGGCCGAGGCCCATGTACCCATTCGCCCCCTCACTTACCCCTTCGCCCACTAGACTATAAATAGACCTCCTCCTCCCCATTTTTAGGGTTAGCAAAGTGATAGCTCATTCTTAGGTGAGCTTTGCTCCTACCTATCTCTACTCTTGAGAGAGAGAGACCACTACTCCATTGGAGGCCAAGACCTCCATCTAGGAGAAGATCATGGGATATCATCAAGACCCCCTTGTGGGAAGATCCATCTAGGATATCATCAAGACCTCCCCTTGGAGATGAACCATACCTTGTATCTTTCTCTTTGTTGTTCATGTACCTTGTGATCTTGTGTGTTTGATTGTCTAGTGGATGTGTGATTTGGACTTGTTCTTGAGTGTTTCCCCTTGTGATTTCTCCCCGTTCTTCCCCGTGTTCATCGTGTTCTTCAAGGGATCCCACTCCAAACGTCAAAGATCGACGCTATAGGGTTCCACCCTACATCAAAAGCTCACCTAAGAATGAGCTATCACTTTGCTAACCCTAGAAAGGAGGTGGAGGAGGTCTATTTATAGCCCAAGGGGCGAAGGGGTAAGTGAGGGGCGAAGGGGTACACGGGCTTCGGCCCAAGTCACGCACGCAGGCGGGGTCCGGATGATCCGGATGGTGGCCCGGATGATCCGGCCGTCGTCCGGATGATCCGGCTTCAGGAGGACCCTTCTGTTGTCGTCGGACGATTTGTTCGGATGATCCGGGGGGCATCCGGATGATCCGGCCGAGCCCGGATGATCCGGACGGCGGTCCGGACGTCCGGCCTGGCTCCTGCAGCCGCTCTGTCTTCTTCTCCTTTCTTCCGTCTTCTCTTCCACGCTTCCCTCGCGGATGGTGTAGTCGTTCCTTGGCGCATGCACTCCTCCTTGACATCCGTGAAGGTCTGACAATACCTATGCATGCACACGTAAGGAGTGTCAAGTAGTATACCATCCTCGAGAGTGTCAAGTGAGCACGTGTAAGAGAAGATTCACCTTTGAGTATGTGAAGCGAGATGTAGCGCGTGTCACTTGCCAAACAAACTCTTGACATGGTGATGTCCATAGGATGCTCCGCATCACGGACGATCGGGCGGAGGCGGACGATCGGGCGAGCGGATGATCCGGACCCGGTCCGGACGATCCGCTTCATCGGCCAAAACAGCAGAACCTCCCGCTGAAGCGGATCATCCGGACCCGGCCCGGACCATCGGATCCCGCCGGTTATCCGGACCTGGCCGGACGTCCGGCCTGCGCCGTCACCGGCGAGCACCGGACCATCCGGGCCCCACGGATCATCGGACCAGCCGGATCATCCGGACCGTCGCCCGGATCATCCGGCCAGCGCTGTCTTGGCGTGTTGAGCTGAGCCCATGTACCCCTCGCCCAGACTCTATATATAGGACCCCTCTCCTCACTTTGAGACTTAGCATTGGATTAGCTCATATTTGTGTGTGAGAGCCTTTGCTCATCCACGGTACTTCTCCACGGAGATCGGGACCTCCGTCTAGGAGAAGGTCCATCGGATTCAAGACCCCTATCGGGAAGATCCCTCGTGGATTCAAGACCTCCTCCGGAGAAAAACGGCTACCTTTGTATCTTTCCTTTATTGATTTTGGACCATGTATCACTCGTGCCGATGATCTAGACCTTGTGTGATTGATCTCTTGTCGATTGAGTGTCTCTCTCGTTCTTCCCGTGATTTCCTCTCGTTCTTCCACGCGTTCTTCGTGTTCCTCGTGGATCCCCTCAAGCGTGAAAGATCGGCCAATTAGGGTTCCACCCTACATCACAAGTAGTACTAAAAGCGGTTTAGTCCCCAACTTAGCCCATAAACATCTCCAAAAGTGGCTAAGAAATTTAGTATCACGATCTGAAACAATAGTATTTGGCACACCATGCAAGCGAATAATTTCACGAAAGAACAAATCAGCAACATTAAGACATCATCGCCTTTATGACATGGTATAAAGTGTGCCATTTTGAGAATCTATCACGACAACAAATATGCTATCCTCCCTTCTTTGTTCTAGGTAAACCTAAAACAAAGTCCATAGATATATCCTCCCAAGGAACACTAGGTACGAGCAAAGGCATATGTAAACCATGAGGATTGAGTCATGACTTAGCTTTTTGACATGTAGTGCGTGAGCGATAAAAGCGCTCAACATCCGTCTCATCTTTGGCCAAAAGAAATGTGTAGCAAGTCGTCCTCCGTCTTCTTCACGCCAAAGTGTCCCATTAGTCTTCCTCCATCGCCTCCTGCAACAACAAAAGGCGAACGGAGCTAGCTGGAATGCATAGCTTGTTAGCACGGAACACAAATCCATCATTAATGACAAAGTTGTTGCATGTTCTTCCTTCATTACAATTCTGCAATACATCTTTAAAATCAGCATCATGCACATATTGATCTTTGATGGTCTCCAAACCAAATATTTTGAAGTCAAGTTGTGAAAGCATAGTATAGCGACGAGACAATGCATCAGCAATAATATTTTCATTACCCTTCTTGTGTTTAATGACATAAGGGAAAGTCTCAATGAATTCAACCCATTTAGCATGTCTACGATTCAGTTTAGCTTGACTTTTAATATGTTTCAAAGATTCATGATCAGAATGTATAACAAATTCTTTGGGCCATAAATAATGTTGCCATGTTTCTAAAGTCCGAACAAGAGCATATAATTCTTTATCATAAGTAGAATAATTCAGACTAGGCCCACTCAATTTTTTAAAAAAGTATGCAACAGGTTTGCCATCTTGTAATAACACACCTCTAATCCAATTCCACTAGCATCACATTCAAGCTCAAAAGTCTTATTAAAATTAGGAAGTTGGAGTAAAGGAGCATCGTCAACTTATCTTTCAACACCGTGAAGGCTTCTTCTGTGCGATACCCCAAACAAAGGCACATCCTTCTTTGTAAGCTCATTGAGAGGTGCAGCAATGGTGCTGAAATCTCTCAAAGCGCCTATAGAATCCAGCGAGGCCAAGAAAACTCCTCACTTGTGTGACCGTTTTGGGCTGCGGCCAACTCTCAATAACCGGTCTTGGCTTTATCAACTTCAATTCCTGTGGAGTAACAACATAGCCAAGAAAAGAAACTCGGTCGGTGCAAAAGGTGCACTTCCCAAGGTTACCAAACAAACGTGCATCACGTAGAGCAATAAAAACAGCACGTAAATGTTCCAAATGTTCCTCGAAAGATCTGCTATAAATCAATATGTCATCAAAGTAAACTACCACAAATCGTCCAATGAAAGCACGTAAAACTTCGTTCATTAATCTCATGAAAGTACTAGGTGCATTAGTTAACCCAAAAGAAATGACTAACCACTCATATAATCCAAACTTAGTTTTAAATGCTGTTTTCCATTCATCCCCCAATTTCATACGAATTTGATGGTATCCACTACGCAAATCAACTTTGGAGAATATTGTAGAGCCACTCAATTCATCAAGCATATCATCTAGCCTAGGAATAGGATGACGATAACGAATAGTAATATTATTAATGCCTCTACAATCAACACACATACGCGATGTACCATCCTTTTTCGACACTAGAATAATAGGAACAGCACAAGGACTAAAGGGATTAGCGTCGTAACCTTTGTCGAAGCTCTTGTACTTGACGCATAATCTTCTTCGTCTCCTCTCGGATTGATGCGGTATGGCGCATGCGGTTTGGCGGTGAAGCACCAGGAATTAAGTCAATCGATGCTCAATCCACGAATAGGCGGTAATCCGGTGGCACGTCTTGTGGAAAGGCGTCGGTGAACTCTGCAAAATGTTAGTGACGGAGGAGGCAAAGAAGGAAAACACGTCCTCGAATGAAAATAATGCCTCTTTGCACACAAAAGCATAGCAAACAAATTTGCTAAAATCTAGCTCATCAATATCAGATTTAGTGGCAAGTAAACATGCACTTTTCAATTTAATTTCAGAAGCAACACTAGATGGTTTACTATTAGGCTTCATATGTTGCTCAAGTTCTTTTGCCACAATCTGATTTTCACTCTTATTTTTCTCCTGTTTTGCTTTATTAGCTCTATTAATATCATCTTTCAAAATGGACTCAGGAGTCATAGGAAGCAAAGTAATATTTTTATCCTTATGAACAATTGTATACTGATTGTTTCTACCATGGTGTACAGAATTTTTATCAAATTGCCATGGTCTACCAAGTAATAAACATCTGTCCATTCTATGGTAGTCCTTGAAAGTACTTCATTTTCTCGTGCTCTTTTTGCTTGATTGCCTAAAAATTTCTTGTCCTCTATAGAGGAGATATCATTTCCACATATATATTGATCGATGCCAGGAATGCCCTTTTGTTCTTGGCTTTCACGCGCATGAGTTCTGACATGCCATCCGCGAAAACAAGGAGAATAAGGCATATAGCGCTGGATTTTCTTAAATTTATGGCCAAATGAGATTGCGGATCATAGAGCATCTGTAGAAAAATACGTTTGTCCCTACCGGGGCTAATGTCTATAAGCAACATAATCTCTCGAATTTTCTTCAAAAGGAAGTGCCAATGGGTTGAAACTTGTGCGAAAAACAGCGACGGATGTTCTTTGACTTTCGGGGCCAAAAGTCTGCTTAAGGCTGAATTTGAGGTACTCGGGCCTCTGGCGGAGCGTGGAGTATCTTTTGGATTCAGCGCTTTTCGCATGTGAGCAGTTTGAGTACTTATGGGTCTGACACGGACACCGAATGACAAAATTATGACCGTTTTAGTGAACATCTTTCCATTCTATGGCAGTCCTTGAAAGTACTTCATTTTCTCGTGTGCTTTTTGCCTGATTGCCCCAAAATTTCTTGTCCTCTATAGAGGAGATATCGTTTCCACATATATATTGACAGATGCCAGGAATGCCCATTTGTTCTTGGCTTTCACGGGCATGAGTTACAGCATGCCATCCGGCAAAAACAAGGAGAATAAGGCATATAGCTGCTGGATTTTCTTCAATTCTGACCAAATGAGATTGCTCGGATCATAGAGCATCTGTGAAGCGAATACGTTTGTCCCAACCAAGGGGCTAATGTCTATAAGCAACATAATCTCTCAATTTCCTTCAAAAGGAAGTGCCAATGGGTTGAAACTTGTGTGAAAAACAGCGACGAATGATGTTCTTTGACTTTCGGGGCCAAAAGTCCTGCTTATGGCTGAATTTGAGGTACTCGGGCCTCTGGCGCAAGCGGTATTTTTTTGGATTCACGCGCTCGTCGCGAGCAGTTTAGTACTTATGGGTCGACCACAGACTCGAATGACAAATTTATGACCGTTTTAGTGAACATCTGTCCTTTCTCTGGCGGTCCTTGAAAATACTTCATTTTCTCGTGCTCTTTTTGCTGATTGCCCCAAAATTTCTTGTCCTCTATAGAGAGATATTGTTTCCACATATATATTGACCGATCACGAGGAATGCCCTTTTGTTCTTGGCTTTCACGCGCATGAGTTCTGACATGCCATCCGGCGAAAACAAGGAGAATCGGCATATAGCCGTTGAATTTTCTTCAATTTATGGCCAAATGAGATTGCGGATCATAGAGCATCTGTAGAAAGATGCGTTTGTCCCTACCGAGGGGACTAATGTCTATAAGCAACATAATCTCTCAATTTCCTTCAAAGGGAGTGCCAATGGGTTGAAACTTGTCTAAAAACAATGACGAATGATGTTCTTTGACTTTCGGGGCCAAAGTCCTTCTTAAAGCTGAATTTGAGGGTACTCCGGGCCTCCTAAGCGCCAAGCGGAGTATTTTGGATTAGCGTGCTGCTTGTGAGCAGTTTAGTACTTATGGGTCCAACACGGACTCGAATGACAAAATTATGACCGTTTTAGTGAACATCTGTCCATTCTATGGTAGTCCTCGAAAGTACTTCATTTTCTCGTGCTCTTTTTGCCTGATTGCCCCAAACTTTCTTGTCCTCTATAGAGGAGATATCGTTTCCACATATATATTGACCAATGCCAGGAATGCCCTTTTGTTCTTGGCTTTCACGCGCATGAGTTGCAACATGCCATCCGACGAAAACGAGAATAAGGCATATAGCTGCTGGATTTTCTTCAATTTACGGCCAAATGAGATTGCCCGGATCATAGAGCATCTGTAGAAAGGTCCGTTTGTCCCTACCAGGGGGACTAATGTCTAATGTCTATAAGCAACATAATCTCTCGAATTTCCTTCAAAAGGAAGTGCCAATGGGTTCAGAACTTGTTTGAAAAACAGCGATGAATGATGTTCTTTGACTTTCAGGGCCAAAAAGTCCTTCTTAAGGCTGAATTTGAGGGTACTCCGGGCCTCCTGGCGCAAGCGGGGAGTATTTTTTGGATTCGCATGCTCGCCGTGAGCAGTTTGAGTACTTATGGGTCCGACACGGACTCCGAATGACAAAATTATGACCGTTTTAGTGAACATCTGTCCAGTCTATGGCGGTCCTTGAAAGTACTTCATTTTCTTGTCGCTTTTGCACGATTGCCCCAAAATTTCTGGTCCTCTATAGAGGAGATATCGTTTCCACATATATATTGACCGATGCAGGAATGCCATTTTGTTCTTAGCTTTCACGCGCATGAGTTCTGACATGCCATCCGTGAAAACAAGGAGAATAAGGCATATAGCCGCTGGATTTTCTTAAATTTATGGCCAAATGAGATTGCCCGGATCATAGAGCATCTGCCGAAAAACCAGGGAGCTAATGTCTATAAGCAACATAATCTCTCGAATTTCCTTCAAAAGGAAGTGCCAATGGGTTCAGAAACTTGTATGAAAAACAGCGACGAATGATGTTCTTTGACTTTCAGGGCCAAAAAGTCCTTCTTAAGGCTGAATTTGAGGGTACTTGATGTAGGGTGGAACCCTAATTTGTCGATCTTTCACGTTTGGAGGGGATCCTACGGGGGAAACACGAAGAACACGCGGAAGCACAAAGGGAAACACGGGGAAAACGAGAGAGAATCACCATACACATAAGAGATTCACGAGATCCAAAATCAACAAAGGACGATACAAAAGGTAACCGGGTTCTTCTCCGTGAGGAGGTCTTGATGGTCTTCCCTTGAAGGGTCTTGAATCCGCTTGGGGATCTTCTTCGTAGAGGTCTGAGCTCGAGGAGAAGTACCAAGTGGATGAGCAAAGCTCTCACACAAAATATGAGCTAATCCTTTGCTAACCCTAGAAAGAGGAAGGGATGGAGTATATATAGTCTCTGAGGCGAGAGGTACATGGGCTTGGCCCTTCACATTCACTGTGGTGAAGCCGGATGTCAGGCGTCGGGCCCGATGTGCAGGGCTTCATGTGAGGCGGATGTCGGGGTGGGGCGGATGTCGGGCGGGTGATCGCGACCTTCGTAGTTTACAGTGCGGGCGCGGATTTACAGGCGAGGGGCGGTTCCGGGAGCCGTGGGAGGCGGATGTCCGGGGCACTGGGGGCGGATGTCCAGACCTATGTTCTTGGCTGAGCTGCGGCTCTTTGTGTGGGCGTCTCCGGGGGCGGATGTCGGGGCTGGGCGGATGTCCGGGGCCTGGATGGTGAACTTGTCCGTTTCAGCTAGTTCTCTTCATCCGTGGAGTGGGTTGCTTGTCCATCTTCACGTGCATCCTCGGGAGGTTCTTCTTGACACCTAATCATGCATAGTGTATCTTATTTAGGTAGTAGCCATGTCTCGAGAGGGTCATATGAAATATCATTTAGGAGAAAAGTCACCTCGGTTTCAAGAGCTCTTGCACGTGCTCGAGTCATAGGTCCTTGTGGGGTTGGATGTGTTGATGTAGAGTCCATGGGGATGATGGAAGGATGCTCGCATCATATCCCTCCTTGAAAGGATCCGACCTCGGATCAAGATCTTCATCACCATGGAAAGGCGAGAGGTCTTTGGCGTTGAAGGTGTCGCTCACGTTGTACTTATCGCTTGGTAGGTCGAGCTTGTAGGCGTTGTTGTTGTAGCGTGCTAACACCTTGAAAGGTCCATCGGCTCGGTAGAAGTTTGGACTTGCGTTAGTTGGGAAGCGTTCCTTGCGTAGGTGTAGCCACGAGATCGCCTATGTTGAAGATCATGGGTTGCTTGTTGATGTTGAGCTTGGTAAGCTAGTCGTTGTACTTGGCGCTCGATGGTGCGTCTTGTATCTTCATGCATCTTCTTGATGTAGCTTGCAGGCGCTTGCGTCGAGGTTAGTGCGCTCTTGTAGAGGTAGTGGTAGAATGTCCAATGGGGACAATGGGTTGAAGCCGTGAAGCGACCTCGAAGGGGACTTGCGGTCGTCGAATGTCTTGCGGTTTTAGGCGTACTCGGCGATGGGTGAACCGCCTCCACTCCTTGATGTTTTCTTGATCAACCGCGAAGTAGAGTGGATAGCGTCGGTTCGTCACCTCCTTTGGCCGTCGGTTTGAGGATGGTATGCGGAGGAGAACAATAGCTTGATTCGAGCTTGGCGCAAAGAGTTTTCAAAAGTAACTCAAGAACTTGGCGTCGTGATCGGAGGCGATTGACTTTGGTACTCCATGGGTAGCGCAAGATTTCCTACAAAGAGATTTGCAATATGTGAAGCATCGTCTACCTTATTGATGAGGACATCAATACCATTGTTACACCACAGCCCTGCTGCTATACATCTTGGACCAATTACTAGAGCTACATGCGCCAACTAAATTACCGGTACTTTCGTTTCTTGGTAATGATTCTAATGTTCATGAGAATATGATGCTGCCTAAATTGGATACATTTGTTTTGCTTACAAATGAAGGGCCTAGCTTGGAGAAGGATGAACATTGGAGCAAGAACAAGCATGGAGATGATGGCATGCGCAAAGAGGACAAGAATGGAGTTACAAGTGATGATTTCAGGACTTTGAAGCCACCATAATGAGTGCATGAAGCCTTGGACGAAATATACAAGATGCCACTTCATACATTTCGTCCGAGGCTATTCTAGGTGCTGCGTCACCTTATTATTGGGCCAGGCCCATGTAATTTCGAAATACATTAGTATAGGCTATTTTTAGAGTCCGTATGTGTGGGGAAACAAGAGATAGGGTTAGTTTGGACCCCTCCACCAAGGGCCACGAAATTCACCCTCTTCCTCCATATATACAGCCCTTAGGGCACCGTTTAGACTTTGGGTTTTGTTTAGATCAAAAGTTAGCCATAGCTGCAACCGGCGTGCCGTTTGTGTTCAGCGACCGGGCAAAGGCGTCACAGAACCCCACCTTGATCAATAAAGCTTTCATATTATATTCGCAATATCCAGTTGCAATCTCGGTTTCTTGCTTGTTCTTCATTTGCTCGCATGAAATAGACCCTCGTGGTCAGGTTGATCGTGCTCGGCGTGGTCAATAACCTCTCGGAGTTGGTTTAGCGATTGCTAAGTAGCGGCGTCCTCGCCGCGTTAAGTGGTCGGATCGTCAAAGTCGACTTCCACCAAGCGAAATCCACCATCTCATCGAAAGGCGGGACACCTCTGCCTCTATCAAGTGGTATCAGATTTCGAGGTTGCTCGGTGAGATTTTACGATTTTAAGTAGTTTAGATCGAGTCTGTTCTTCATACCTACAGTCCACGAAAAAGCCAAAAAAAATTAGGGTTAGGTCATCATATCCGAACCAATCGAGCCTTTGCATAATCTTTTACGTATTTGCGTTGTTGAATTTGCGGTTGCATCGTCGTGTCTAGTTCTGGTCTTAGAGTCTAGTCTTTTAGAGTTTGAGTTACGGTCATAAGTTGTCACGCCGCCGCTTGCGTTATCATTATACATCATCTACCACCGCTTATCCGCCGCTTTGAATCCGTATCCATATACCACCATCGCTGCCATATACCACCACCATATATCCACCACCAATCCGAGTTCCTTGCATATTAGATTTGTTTTGGGATCCATCTAATTTCGATTCGTGTTTCCTTATGCGAGTAGGTTTGAATTCCAGCAATCTTTTGCCGTCCGTAGAAGAGGTTGGTTTCCAAAAAAAAAAGTCAGGAAACCACCCTCGTTTAGGCCCAAAATTTTCCAAAAGCATACGGGACAAAAAATTTTACGGCTATCCTATTTTAGGTGTTTCTAAGCGTATTGAGGCGATCGCCGTTATAGAAAGTTTTTTTGACCCGTTTCAGTTTTGGGTCGAGCGATCGAAAAAAAAAATTGGTCGAAAAATTTCGTGCCCATCCTATCGGTTTGACACAGGAAGAGTTTTGAGACACTCGCCATTATAGTGATTTTAGCAAAAAAAAAAAGCAGCATAAAAAAAAGCAGCGTAAAAAAAAAAAGCGAAAAAAAATTCAGAGTGTGCTTTTCCTTTGTTTACGTGCTGTGCCGTGATTTTGTTAGTGTTCTAGGCTCGCGTCTCTAGCAGTCTAGCCTAGGACCAACCTGATCCGTCGTTGGCGTTTATTCAACTTTGCATCTCTGAATTGATTATTCTTGACCCTTTTGCTACCATATTATAAGCCTTCCCAGCTCCACATACATCTCGTCGTGCGTTTGACTCTCCACAGCAATCGCTCTATCCAAGCTTTGAGAGTTTTGATTACAGCGGTTGCGATCACCTTTCTTCTGGGTAGGCGGTAAGAATTTGAGATTTGCTTGTGGTTTGTGACACCCACCACCACCTCTTGTTAGTAGTCTGTAGGATCATATTCTTGTGTGTTTCTATTCTGCTAACCATGGCGGGATCACAAGCCGGCGAGGTGGTTGGGAGAACATAGCGAACAAACAGCTACATGATAAATTTCAGCAAATGATGAGTGGACAGGTGCAAGATGTGGTAAACAGATTTGTGAGGCCATGGAGAAGATAGATGGCATTGAGAAGGCGTTTGAAACAAAGCTTGATAGCAAGTTTGATGAATTGCTCGTGGCGTTTTCCACAACCACATGGCTGCACCTATTGCACCTCTGCAGCGACAACAACTTCGCCCCTTCGAATCGGTATGGGCCAGCTCAGCGTGTTCCTATTGAGCAGGACAAAATTCTGGTGCCGCTGCTCTGCTGTTGGTGCTTCTTTGGCTCCACTCTGCTGCTGCTTTGGTGGTGCCGGGAGGATGATGAGTATGTGGGCGATTATGAGGATGAGGTTGATCAACATCGAACTACGTGCAACCACCAGCACCACAACCACCAGGTCGTCCACATGCAAATAATGGCAATATTAGGGCTCCCCTCAGTGCGAGATCATGACCATCTCCTAAACTGAAATTGAATATTCCACCATTTGAGGGTAGATATGTTCTGATATATATCTTACTTGGGAGTTAGAAACTGAACAACGATTTACATGTTTACAATATCACGAGGAGAGGCGTGTTCTGCTGCTGTTTGTGCTTTCACTAGCTTTGCATGTGTTTGGTGGTGCGAACATTGTAGATTATATCCTGTTCAGCTACTTGGGGCTGCTTTGAAAACTGCTATGCGTGCTCGTTGGGTTCCACCATATTATCAACGTGAATTACTTCAAAAATTGCAGCGCTTAAGACAAGGAAAAAACTACTGTAGAAGAATATTATCGGGAATTACAAAGCTGGCTTGATTAGATGTGGTATTGTTGAGGAGAATGAAGCTATGCTTGCACGTTTTGGGTGGATTAAATAGAGATTCAGACCATTCTAGACTATAAGGATTATAATAATATCACTCGTTTATTCCATCTTGCTTGTAAAGCTGAGCGTGAAGTCTTGAGGATCGGCAGGCATTGGCGCGCACTAACTTTTCTGCAGGTCGACCTTCATCATGGACACCCGTGCATCATCTACTTCCTTTGCACCATCACCTCCTTGGTGCCACCTCAACCGTGATACAAGAAAGCGGCACAACCACCACTATCGCCAAGAGCACACTGCCGGGCCTGCCTGAGCTCTTCTTCTTCCATGGCGTCAGCAGGGCACACAAGTGATATTATTTGTGCGTCGTTGTAAGGAAGAGGACATTTTCTTGAGAGAATGCAAATCTCAGCGTGTGATGATTGCTCTTGAGGATGGTGGGTATGAGTCCGCTAGTGACTATGATGAGAGACTTTGGCTCTTATTACACATGAGGAACACGGTGGAGATGATTACGATCATGAGACACAATACATGGCTCTTGAAGATCTTGTGGTATGAATGTTTAGTTGCTCAGCGTGTTTTGAGTGTGCAGGTTACACAAGCTGAGCAAAATCAGAGGCATAATTTGTTTCATACAAAGGGAGTTGTGAAGGAGCGTTCTATTAGCGTCATCATAGATGGAGGAGCTGCAACAACTTGGCTAGCATGGAGATGGTGGAAGCTATCTCTCACCACAAGACCACATCCACATCCTTACTACATCAATGGTTCAACAACAGCGGCAAGGTGAAGGTAACACGTCTTGTTAGTGTGCATTTTAGTATCTCTACATATCTGATTATGTTGATTGTGATGTGGTACCTATGCAAGCATGTTCCTTGTTACTTGGTAGACCATGGCAATTTGATAAAAATTACTGTACACCATGGTAGAAACAATCGGTATACTCTTGTTCATAAGGATAAAATATTACTTTGCTTCCTATGACTCTGAGTCCATTTTGAAAGATGATATTAATAGAGCTAATAAAGCAAAACAGGAGAAAAATAAGAGTGAAAATCAGATTGTGGCAAAAGAATTTGAGCAACACATGAAGCCTAATAATAAACCATCTCTTTGTTTATACGAAATTAAATTGAAAAGTGCATGTTTACTTGCCACTAAATCTGATATTGATGAGCTAGATTTTAGCAAATCTGTTTGCTATGCTTTTGTGTGCAAAGAGGCATTATTTTCATTGGAGGGCGTGCCTTCCTCTTTGCCTCCTGCTGTCACTAACATTTTGCGGGAGTTATTGGCGTCTTTCCACAAGGCGTGCCACAGGATTACCACCTATTAGAGGATTGAGCATCAAATTGACTTAATTCCGGTGCATCATTACCAACCGTGCACCATACCGTACCAATCCGGAGGAGGCGAAGGAGATTATCGTCAAGTCAGGAGCTGCTCGACAAAGGTTATATCTGCGAATCCCTTAGTCCTTGTGCTGTTCCTATTATTCTAGTGCGAAAAGGATGGTACATCTAGCCTGAAAAATTGGAACAAGCTGTATTCTGCGAACTTAGGAGGGCAAAGACCTTTTTAGAAGCTGATTTTGAGATGTCAAATATTGAACTAGCTTCTGCAACTATTTAGATCTGCGGCTCGTCTCTAAAGCTTCAATTTGAGTACTCACGGAATAAAAGCGAACCCATTATGAGGAAGATACACCTGTTTTACTGGAGCAGTGCGCATAACTGATTCTAATCAGAATTCAGATGCGAGATTGATTCTAGATAGATCCGATTTTTTTTACATCTTTTTTCCTCACACTTTTTTTCTTTTTCTTCTCTCTCTTTTTCTTTTTTTTCCTTTCTTTTTTCTCTTTTTTCTCTCTTTTTCTCCCTCTTTCCAAGACAAAGTAGATAAGATGCAGATTGGATCGAGTCGAAGATGTGAATGACCTCAACTATGAATATGACAATGAACAGCGTGTAGCACGTCTGAAATTAATAGATGAGATGGTGGACAGCGGAAGGATAATGATGCAGCGGCGGGCGTGACTAATGTGAACAGAACTTCGAAACTCTAAAGGAACTAGACACTAAGACCAACAAGCGACACGGCGATGCAGCGATAATTCAACTATGCAAGCAACGAATAGAAAATTGCAAAGGCTCGGGCTGGCTTGGATAAAGGATGAACAGATCTAACTTTTTGTGGCTTTTCATGGACTATAGGTATGAATAGCGAGATGCAATCTAAACTATGAAAAACTGTAAATCTCACGAAGCAACCTGAAAACTGATACCACTTGATAGGCGGGGTGTCCGATCTTTCGATGAGATCATAACTATCGATTTGGTGGAACAACTTTGTGATCCGACTACAAGCGTGCCGCGACGTTGCGCCTTAGCAATCGCTAAACCAACTCCAAGAGGTTATTATACGCGGAGCACAATCAACCTGACCACGAAGGTCTATTCACTGCAAGCAATCGAAGAACAAGCAAGAATATGATAAAAGCAATCTGAATATTGCAGAGTATATATGAAGTATTGATAAAGGTGGGGATCCGTGGCGGTCTTGGTAAGTCGTTGGACACAAGCGAAGTACGAAGTTGCAATGGCTTTTAACTAAACAAATCCCAAGGAAAAAGCTACTAGATGGATCTACTTATATAGGAGCAAGGGGTGGCGACCAAGGAGGTGGGAGAAGCGTCCCAAAGGCAGGTAAAAAAAACTAACTAGGTCGTACAAGGCCAATGGGCCCAAGTGGAGGTGGCGTAACACCTTTGGACTTATGGTTTGACTCGGATTACAGTGCAGCGTCAGATTGTTTAGTCTATAACTCAACGCTCAGGATGGCTTTTAAGGTGATTCAATTGTCTTTGGAAGAGCATGAAATCTACTTTCCAACAAAAAAGAATCACCATTGAGTCCGTATGAAAAAAGTTGTTGGCGTTTTGAGTCGGTGTATACATGCGGTCAGAATCTGGATCCGAGCGTGAGGACTTGGACTCTATCTTCTCTTGGCCCAAAAGTGGCGTGAGAAGACTTTTGAACAGCACCTAAACTTCTCCTTTTCCTTATCTTCATATGTGAATTGTACAAATGTCCTATACACCTACAATTAGACAAACACACAAAAAGTATGTGAAGTATTTTTGTTACGGATAACATAAATATATTATTGAATAGTTTGCACTAGAAATCACAGACAAAATATGCATGTATGCAATATTTTTGGTCTTATCAAGGTAGTCATGTCCTCATCACCATATGATGTTTCCGATATTGCTCATGAGGGAGACCCCCATAGTTTCCTCATACATTTTAGGAGATTTTGACCCATCCATCCATCATGATCGCAATGCTTGTGTGCACTATATGCCCCATGAATAAACATGCTTTTGATGTGCCATATACTTGTTTGCTCAATTTGTGTCCCCATCGTGTCATACATAACAACTATTCTTTCATGATGGATGACATGTTCCTATACCATGCATCAAATTTCTTTTGAGCGATGCTTATCTTGTGCTAACTCACACATGCAAATACACATCATGATGGATGATGTGTACATTTACCATACACAATTTCTTTGGTTTGTGTCTCTTTGTGTAGGTACCCATGAATACTTGTCAACCTACTTGAATTTGACAAAATGAGCTCTTGAGAGCAATGATGATTTGGGATCCGTGGACTATCCTTACCACCCGTTCCTTGGCATAAGGACTTCAGCATGACTCCTCTACTTGGCTCTCCACACGGCTATGGGCCATTTACCACTTCTCACATTATGCTCATTTACCGTGTTCACTTTGCATGCTATGCTTGCTTCTATGCCTTTGCCATGCAATCGTGACCCTTGTGATTCTCCATTATGATATTCCTATGTGTATTTGCATGCTTGGTGGAGATCCTTGTTGTTTTTTGCCATGTTTATCATGCCCCATTCTATTGATGCTTGTTGTGTTGGGAGAGTCATGATGACCCATTGCTATTCACATATGGCCTCTCGCCAATACATTCATAATATTGTACTCATATCTTGCTTTCATGCTTGTGCTATGACATGTGAATTATTCATGCCCACTATTTGCACCAATGACATGCTTGCCATGATTCCTCCTAGTATGTTGCATCTTACTTTCTAGCATACTTGCCTTGATTGCTATGAATGCTCGCTATATTGAATCACCCATGTTCCACTACTTGCTTTCTTGGGTTGATGACATATATGCTCATGCCTCACACATTTGAACAATTGCTCTTTCCTTTGTGTTGAGTGCCACGATATCTTCACTACACCCTATACACGTTATGCTTGGATTGTCTTGCACTTGCCCGTGTGTTTAGACATTTCACTATATTTGGTGTTGTGAATGACTCTTATGCCTACCATAGACCGTTCATTGAACTCTTTATGCATGCTTGCTATGACCTTGAGGTAGATGCTTGTTTCACTTATCACATATATTTGCATCTTGACCTCCCATTTGCATGCTTGTTCCCATGATATACTTGATTGTGCTCAATTTATATGCTCAAATGCCATGCCACACTTCTTTGTCAAACCATATGCTATGCTTGATGACAACACTTGTTGGGTGAATCACCTCTTGAATGCTTGGTTTTGCTCTTCGACAACCATTTGTTTTCCAAGTGCTTATTATCTTTGCTACTTTTGAAGGAATTACAAGGCAGTGCGACATTGGAGAGTGCCCATTTGGAACTACAAGATGATGAGCGCTTGGTGATCGTCCACTTCTACATGGTGACATCATCTCTTTCCCATGGTGATTTGGATTTCGATCCGGAGGTGGGATCTTTCCCAGGGAGGATGATCGGAGCATCTGGACATCACCATGTCAAGAGCCCATTTGGCAAGTGACACGTCGACATCTACTTCACACACACTAAGGTGAATCATCTCCTTTACGTGCTCACTTGACCCCTTGAGGATGGCATACTACTTGACACTTCTCCGTGTGCATGCATAGGTATTGTCGGAACTTCACGGACGGCGGAGGAGGGCAAGCACCAAGGAACGACTACACCATCAGCGAGAAGCGTGGAAGAAAGGCGGAAGAAAGGAGAAAAGCGGGCGGCTGAGGGGCGGGCGGACATCCGGACCGCCGTCCGGATCATTCGAACTCGGCGGATCATCAGGGTCCCCCTCCGGATCATCCGGATAATTCGTCCGAACACCGAAGGCCTCTGTGGCCGGATCATCGGGCCCCTCGGATCATCAGGACAGAATCATCGGACCCCCATCTGGATCATCCGGATGGCCGGATCATCCGGACCCCATCCAGGATCATCCGGGCCTTACTGCGTGCAGCGTTTGGGCGAGGCCCATGTACCCATTCGCCCCCTCACTTACCCTTAGCCCACTAGACTATAAATAGACCTCCTCCTCCCCATTTTTAGGGTTAGCAAAGTGATAGCTCATTCTTAGGTGAGCTTTGCTCCTACCTATCTCTACTCTTGAGAGAGAGAGACCACTACTCCATTGGAGGCCAAGACCTCCAT
Organism: Aegilops speltoides; assembly: GCA_021437245.1. Taxonomy (NCBI): domain Eukaryota; kingdom Viridiplantae; phylum Streptophyta; class Magnoliopsida; order Poales; family Poaceae; genus Aegilops; species Aegilops speltoides. Next base: position 24,040 of record JAHHZJ010001596.1, read on the forward strand.
CTAGGAGAAGATCCATGGGATATCATCAAGACCCCCTTGTGGGAAGATCCATCTAGGATATCATCAAGACCTCCCCTTGGAGATGAACCATACCTTGTATCTTTCTCTTTGTTGTTCATGTACCTTGTGATCTTGTGTGTTTGATTGTCTAGTGGATGTGTGATTTGGACTTGTTCTTGAGTGTTTCCCCTTGTGATTTCTCCCGTTCTTCCCGTGTTCATCGTGTTCTTCAAGGGATCCCTCCCAAGCGTCAAGATCGGCGCTATAGGGTTCCACCCTACATCAAAAGCTCACCTAAGAATGAGCTATCACTTTGCTAACCCTAGAAAGGAGGTGGAGGAGGTCTATTTATAGCCCAAGGCGCGAGGGGTAAGTGAGGCGAAGGGGTACGGGCTTGAATCCTGCACGCGGATGAGGTCGGATGATCCGGATGGTGGCGGATGATCGGCCGTCGTCCGGATGATCCGACTTCGGAGGACCCTTACATTGTGCGTCGGACGATTTGTTCGGATGATCGGGGCATCCGGATGATCAACCGAGCCGGATGATCCGGACGGCGGTCCGGACGTCCGACGGCTCTGCAACGCTCTGTCTTCTTCTCCTTTCTTATCTTCTCTTCCGCTTCCCTCGCGGATGGTGTAATCGTTCCTTGGCGTGACTCCTCCTTGACATCCGTGAAGGTGCGACAATACCTATGCATGCACGTGGGGTGTCCGTAGTATACCATCCTCGAGAGTGTCAAGTGAGCACGTGTAAGGAAGATTCACCTTTAGTATGTGACGGATGTGCGCGTGTCACTTGCCAAACAAACTCTTGACATGGTGATGTCCATAGGATGCTCCGCATCCCGGGGCGTCGGGGCGGAGGCCGGACGATCGGGCGAGGCGGATGATCCGGACCCGGTCCAGACGATCCAGCTTCATCGGCCGAAACAGCAGAACCTCCACAGCTGGCCGGATCATCCGGACCCGGCCCGGACCATCGGATCCCCCGGTTATCTCGGACCACCAGCAGACGTCCGGCCTGCGCGTCGTCCCGGTGAGCACCGGACCATCCAAGCCCCACCGGATCATCCGGACCAGCCGGATCATCCGGGACCGTCGCCCGGATCATCGGCCGGCGCTTTGTCTCTTGTGTTGAGCTGAGCCCATGTGCCTCGCCCAGACTCTATATATAGGACCCCCTCTCCTCACTTTGAGACTTAGCATTGGATTAGCTCATATTTGTGTGTGAAGCCTTTGCTCATCCACGGTACTTCTCACGGAGATCAGGACCTCCGTCTAGGGAAAGTCCATCAGATTCAAGACCCCTATCACGGAAAGATCCCTCGTGGATTCAAGACCTCCTCCGGGAGAAAACGGCTACCTTTGTATCTTTCCTTTATTGATTTTTGGACCATGTATCACTCGTTAGCTTGATGATCTAGACCTTGTGTGATTGATCTCTTGTCGATTGAGTGTCTCTTCTTCCCGTGATTTCCTCTCGTTCTTCCACGCGTTCTTGCGTGTTCCTCCGTAGGATCCTCCAAGCGTGAAAGATCGGCGAATTAGGGTTCCACCCTACATCACAAGTAGTACTAAAAGCGGTTTAGTCCCCAACTTGGCCCATAAACATCTCCAAAAGTGGCTAAGAAATTTAGTATCACGATCACGAAACAATAGTATTTGGCACACCATGCAGCGAATAATTTCACGAAAGAACAAATCAGCAATTATACTTGACATCATCGCCTTTATGACATGGTATAAAGTGTGCCATTTTGAGAATCTATCACGACAACAAATATGCTATCCTCCCCTTCTTTGTTCTAGGTAAACCTAAAACAAAGTCCATAGATATATATCCTCCCAAGGAACTAAGTGCGAGCAAAGGCATATGTAAACCATGAGGATTGAGTCATGACTTAGCTTTTTGACATGTAGTGCGTGAGCGATAAACGCTCAACATCCAGTCTCATCTTTGGCCAAAAGAAATGTGTAGCAAATCGTCCTCCGTCTTTCTTCACGCCAAAGTGTCCCATTAGTCTTCCTCCATAAGCCTCCTACAACAACAAAATGAGCAGGAGCTATTTGGAATGCATAGCTTGTTAGCACGCAGACACAAATCCATCATTAATGACAAAGTTGTTGCATGTTCTTCCTTCATTACAATTCGCAATACATCTTTAAAATCAGCATCATGCACATATTGATCTTTGATGGTCTCCAAACCAAATATTTTGAAGTCAAGTTGTGAAAGCATAGTATAGCGGACGAGACAATGCATCGGCAATAATATTTTCATTACCCTTCTTGTGTTTAATGACATAAGGAAAGTCTCAATGAATTCAACCCATTTAGCATGTCTCGATTCAGTTTAGCTTGACTTTTAATATGTTTCAAAGATTCATGATCGAGAATGTATAACAAATTCTTTGGGCCATAAATAATGTTGCCATGTTTCTAAAGTCCGAACAAGAGCATATAATTCTTTATCATAAGTAGAATAATTCAGACTAGGCCCACTCAATTTTTTAAAAAGTATGCAACAGGTTTGCCATCTTGTAATAACACACCTCTAATCCAATTCCACTAGCATCACATTCAAGCTCAAAAGTCTTATTAAAATTAGGAAGTTGGAGTAAAGGAGCATCGTCAACTTATCTTTCAACACCGTGAAGGAAGCTTCTGCATGCGATACCCCAAACAAAAGGCACATCCTTCTTTGTAAGCTCATTGAGAGGTGCAGCAATGGTGCTGAAATCTCTCACAAAGCGCCTATAGAATCCAGTGAGGCCAAGAAAACTCCTCACTTGTGTGACCGTTTTGGCTGCTGGCCAACTCTCAATAACCGGTCTTGGCTTTATCAACTTCAATTCCACTGGAGTAACAACATAGCCAAGAAAAGAAACTTCGATCGATTGCAAAGGTGCACTTCCCAAGGTTACCAAACAAGCGTGCATCACGTAGAGCAATAAAAACAGCACGTAAATGTTCCAAATGTTCCTCGAAAGATCTGCTATAAATCAATATGTCATCAAAGTAAACTACCACAAATCGTCCAATGAAAGCACGTAAAACTTAGTTCATTAATCTCATGAAAGTACTAGGTGCATTAGTTAACCCAAAGAAATGACTAACCACTCATATAATCCAAACTTAGTTTTAAATGCTGTTTTCCATTCATCCCCCAATTTCATCACGAATTTGATGGTATCCACTCACATAAATCAACTTTGGAGAATATTGTAGAGCCACTCAATTCATCAAGCATATCATCTAGCCTAGGAATAGGATGGCGATAACGAATAATATTATTAATGCCTCTACAATCAACACACATCGCGATGTACCATCCTTTTTCGACACTAGAATAATAGGAACAGCACAAGGACTAAGGGATTCGCGTCGTAACCTTTGTCGAGAAGCTCTTGTACTTGGCGCATAATCTTCTTCGTCTCCTCTGGATTAGATGCGGTATGGCGCCGCGGTTTGGCAGTGAAGCACCAGGAATTAAGTCAATCTGATGCTCAATCCCACGAATAGGCGGTAATCCGGTGGCACGCGTCTTGTGGAAGAGCGTCGGTGAACTCTGCAAAATGTTGAAGCGGTGAGGAGGCAGAAGGAACACGTCCTCGAATGAAAATAATGCCTCTTTGCACACAAAAGCATAGCAAACAAATTTGCTAAAATCTAGCTCATCAATATCAGATTTAGTGGCAAGTAAACATGCACTTTTTCAATTTAATTTCAGAAGCAACACTAGATGGTTTACTATTAGGCTTCATATGTTGCTCAAGTTCTTTGCCACAATCTGATTTTCACTCTTATTTTTCTCCTGTTTTGCTTTATTAGCTCTATTAATATCATCTTTCAAAATGGACTCAAGAGTCATAGGAAGCAAAGTAATATTTTTATCCTTATGAACAATTGTATCTCTGATTGTTTCTACCATGGTGTCTGAAATTTTTATCAAATTGCCATGGTCTACCAAGTAATAAACATCTATCCATTCTATGGTAGTCCTTGAAAGTACTTCATTTTCTCGTGCTCTTTTTGCTTGATTGCCTAAAAATTTCTTGTCCTCTATAGAGAGATATCATTTCCACATATATATTGATCGATGCAGGGAATGCCCTTTTGTTCTTGGCTTTCAGGCGCATGAGTTACAGACATGCCGTGGCTCGAGAGAATAAGGCATATAGCATTTGGATTTTCTTAAATTTATGGCCAAATGAGATTGCCGGATCATAGAGCATCTGTGAAAGAAGGCGTTTGTCCCTACCAGGGGCTAATGTCTATAAGCAACATAATCTCTCGAATTTTCTTCAAAAGGAAGTGCCAATGGGTTGAAACTTGTCCGAAAAACAGCGACGGATGTTCTTTGACTTTCAGGCCAAAAGTCACTGCTAAAGCTGAATTTGAGGTACTCCGGGCCTCTGGCGGAGCGTGGAGTATCTTTTGGATTCAGCACTTTGCATGATGAACGTTTGAAATACTTATGGGTGCGACACGGACACCGAATGACAACATTATGACCGTTTTAGTGAACATCTGTCCATTCTATGGCAGTCCTTGAAAGTACTTCATTTTATCGTGTGCTTTTTGCCTGATTGCCCCAAAATTTCTTGTCCTCTATAGAGGAGATATCGTTTCCACATATATATTGACGGATGCGGGAATGCCCATTTGTTCTTGGCTTTCACGGGCATGAGTTACGACATGCCATCCGGCAAAACAAGGAGAATAAGGCATATAATTGCTGGATTTTCTTCAATTCTGACCAAATAGAGATTGCTGGATCATAGAGCATCACAGCAAATAGTCGTTTGTCCCAACCAAGGGGCTAATGTCTATAAGCAACATAATCTCTCGAATTTCCTTCAAAAGGAAGTGCCAATGGGTTGAAAACTTGTGAAAACGGCAGAATGATGTTCTTTGACTTTCGGGGCCAAAAGTCCTGCTTGGCTGAATTTGAGGTTACTCCGGGCCTCTGGCATAATGCAGTATTTTTGGATTCAGCGCTAAATCGCGAGCAGTTTGAGTACTTATGGGTCAACCACAGACTCCGAATGACAAATTTAACCGTTTTAGTGAACATCATCCTTTCTCTGGCGGTCCTTGAAAATACTTCATTTTCTCGTGCTCTTTTGCTGATTGCCCCAAAATTTCTTGTCCTCTATAGAGGAGATATTGTTTCCACATATATATTGACCGATCACGAGGAATGCCCTTTTGTTCTTGGCTTTCCAGCGCGCGAGTTCTGACATGCCATCAAGCGAAAACAAGGAGAATCGGCATATAGCCGTTGAATTTTCTTCAATTTATGGCCAAATGAGATTGCGGATCATAGAGCATCTGTAGAAAGATGCGTTTGTCCCTACCGAGAGGACTAATGTCTATAAGCAACATAATCTCTCGAATTTCCTTCAAAGGGAGTGCCAATGGGTTGAAACTTGTCTAAAAACAATGACGAATGATGTTCTTTGACTTTCGGAGCCAAAAGTCCTTCTTAAAGCTGAATTTGAGGTACTCCGGGCCTCCTAAGCGCCAATGAGTATTTTGGATTAGCGTGCTACTTGTGACGGTTTAATTGCTTATGGGTCCAACACGGACTCCGAATGACAAAATTATGACCGTTTTAGTGAACATCTGTCCATTCTATGGTAGTCCTCGAAAGTACTTCATTTTCTCGTGCACTTTTTTGCTGATTGCCCCAAACTTTCTTGTCCTCTATAGAGGAGATATCGTTTCCACATATATATTGACCAATGCCAGGAATGCCCTTTTGTTCTTGGCTTTCCGCAGCATGAGTTGCAACATACCATCAGCAAAGCAAGAATAAGGCATATAGGCTATTGGATTTTCTTCAATTCTGACAAATAAGTTTGCCGGATCATTAGAAACTTGTCGTAGAAAGGTCCGTTTGTCCCTACCGAGGGATAATGTCTAATGTCTATAAGCAACATAATCTCTCGAATTTCCTTCAAAGGAAGTGCCAATGGGTTCGAACTTGTTTGACAGCGATGAATGATGTTCTTTGACTTCGGGGCCAAAAAGTCCTTCTTAAGGCTGAATTTGAGGGTACTCGGGCCTCTGGCATAAGCGGGTATTTTTGGATTCATGCTACTTGAGCAGTTTGAGTACTTATGGGTCCGACGGACTCGAATAACAAAATTATGCCGTTTTAGTGAACATCTGTCCGATCTATGGCAGTCCTTGAAAATACTTCATTTTCTTGTCGCTTTTGCACGATTGCCCAAAATTTCTGGTCCTCTATAGAGGAATGTCGTTTCCACATATATATTGACCGATGCGGGAATGCCATTTTGTTCTTAGCTTTCCAGCGCATGAGTTACAGCATGCCATCCGTGAAAACAGAGAATAAGGCATATAGCCGCTGGATTTTCTTAAATTTATGGCCAAATGAGATTGCCGGATCATAGAGCATCTGCGAAAAACGGGGAGCTAATGTCTATAAACAACATAATCTCTCAATTTCCTTCAAAAAAGTGCCAATGGGTTGAAAACTTGTATGAAAACAGCGACGAATGATGTTCTTTGACTTTCAGGGCCAAAGTCCTTCTTAAGGCTGAATTTGAGGTACTTGAGGTGGAACCAACCCTAATTTGTCGATCTTTCCCGCGTTTGGAGGGATCCTCACGGAAACACGAAGAACAACGGAAGCACAAAGGAAACAGGGGAAAGCAGAGAGAATCACCATACACATAAGAGATTCCGAGATCCAAAATCAACAAGAGACGATACAAAAGGTAGCAGGTTCTTCTCCGTGAGGAGGTCTTGATGAGTCTTCCCTTGAAGGGAGTCTTGAATCCGCATGGGGATCTTCTTATTAGAGTCCACGAGCTCAGGAGAAGTACCAAGTGGATGAGCAAAGCTCTCACACAAAATATGAGGCTAATCCTTTGCTAACCCTAGAAAGAGGAAGGGGATGGAGTATATATAGTCTCTCTGAGGCGAGAGGGTACATAGGCCCGGCCCTTCACTTTGTTCACTTGTAGAGTGGCCGGATGTCAAGGCGTCGGGCCGCGATGTGCAGGGCTTCATGTGAGCCGGATGTCAGAAGTGGGGCGGATGTCGAGGATGAGGCGCGACCATGTAGTTCTGGTGCGGGCGCGGATTTACGGCGGAGGGCGGTTCGGGAGCCGTGGGAGGCGGATGTCCGGGCACAGGGGCGGATGTCGAGACCTGTACCTCTTGGCTGAGCTCTTGAGCTGCTGTGTGGCGTCTCCGGGGCGGATGTCAGGGCTGGGCGGATGTCCGGGGCTGGATGGTGAACTTGTCCGTTTCAGCTAGTTCTCTTCATCCGTGGAGTGGGTTGCTTGTCCATCTTCCGTGCATCCTCGGGAGGTTCTTCTTGACACCTAATCATGCATAGTGTATCTTATTTAGGTAGTAGCCATGTCTCGAGAGGGTCATATGAAATATCATTTAGGAGAAAAGTCACCTCGGTTTCAAGAGCTCTTGCGTGCTCGAGTCATAGGTCCTTGTGGGGTTGGATGTGTTGATGTAGAGTCCATGGGGATGATGGAAGGATGCTCGCATCATATCCCCTCCCTTGAAAGGATCCGACCTCGGATCAAGATCTTCATCACCATGGAAAGGCGAGGTCTTTGGCGTTGAAGGTGTCGCTCACGTTGTACTTATAAGCTTGGTAGGTCGAGCTTGTAGGCGTTGTTGTTGTAGCGTGCTAACACCTTGAAAGGTCCATCGGCTCGAGTAGAAGTTTGGACTTGCGTTAGTTGGGGAAGCGTTCCTTGCGTGGAGTGTAGCCACTGCGAGATCGCCTATGTTGAAGATCATGGGGTTGCTTGTTGATGTTGAGCTTGGTAGCTGAGTCGTTGTACTTGGCGCTTCGATGGTGCGTCTTGTATCTTCATGCATCTTCTTGATGTAGCTTGCAGGCGCTTGCGTCGAGGTTAGTCTTGCTCTTGTAGAGGTAGTGGTAGAATGTCCAATGGGGACAATGGGTTGAACCGTGAGCGACCTCGAAGAGGACTTGATCGTCGGAATGTCTTACTGCGGTTTAAGGCGTACTCGGCGATGGGTAGACGCCTCCACTCCTTGAAGTTTTCTTGATCAACCAGCAGTAGAGTGGATAGCGTCGGTTAAATCACCTCCTTTGGCGTCGGTTTGAGGATGGTATGGGAGGAGAACAATAGCTTGATTCGAGCTTGGCGAAGTTTTCAAAAGTAACTCAAGAACTTGGCGTCATGATCGGAGGCGATTGACTTTGGTACTCCATGGAGGCAAGATTTCCTACAAAGAGATTTGCAATATGCTTGAGCATCGTCTACCTTATTGTGATGGAGACATCAATACCATTATTTACACCTATTTTGCTGCTATACATCTTGGACCAATTACTAGGCTTCGGCATGCATCAACTAAATTACCGGTACTTTTCGTTTCTTGGTAATGATTCTAATATTCATGAGAATATGATGCTGCCTAAATTGGATACATTTGTTTTGCTTACAAATGAAGGGCCTAGCTTGGAGAAGGATGAACATTGGAGCAGAACAAGCATGGAGATGATGGCATGCGCCAAGAGAGGACAAGAATGGAGTTACAAGTGATGATTTCGGGACTTTGAAGCCACCATAATGAGTGCATGAAGCCTTGGACAGAAATATACAAGATGCCACTTCATACATTTCGTCGAGAGGCTATTCTAGGTGCTCGCGTCACCTTATTATTGGGCCAGGCCCATGTAATTTCGAAATACATTAGTATAGGCTATTTTTAGAGTCCGTATGTGTGGGGAAACAAGAGATAGGGTTTCGGACCCCTCCACCAAGGGCCACGAAATTCACCCCTCTTCCTCCATATATACAGCCCTTAGGGCACCGTTTAGAACTTTGGGTTTTGTTTAGATCAAAAAGTTAGCCATAGCTGCAACCGGCGTGCCGTTTGTGTTCGACGACCGAGCAAAGCGTCCGCGAGAACCCCACCTTGATCAATAAAGCTTTCATATTATATTACGCAATATCCAGATTGCAATCTCAGTTTCTTGCTTGTTCTTCATTTGCTCGCATGAAATAGACCCTCGTGGTCAGAGTTGATCGATGCTCGGCGTGGTCAATAACCTCTCGGAGTTGGTTTAGCGATTGCTAAGTAGCGGCGTCCTCTTAGCGTTAAATGATCGGATCGTCAAAGTCGACTTCCACGCGAAATCCACCATCTCATCGAAAAGCAGGACACCTCTGCCTCTATCAAGTGGTATCAGATTTCCGGGTTGCTCGGTGAGATTTTACGGTTTTTAAGTAGTTTAGATCGAGTCTGTTCTTCATACCTACAGATCCACGAAAAAGCCAAAAAAATTAGGGTTAGGTCATCATATCCAGACCAATGCGAGCCTTTGCATAATCTTTTCTGTATTTGCGTTGTTGAATTTGCGGTTTGCATAAATGGGTCTCTAGTTCTGGTCTTAGAGTCTAGTCTTTTAGAGTTTGAGTTACGGTCATAAGTTGTCACGCGCGCCCGCACCGTTATCATTAATACATCATCTACCACCACCGCTTATCCGCCGCTTTGAATCCGTATCCATATACCACCATCGCGCCATATACCACCACCATATATCCACCACCAATCCGAGTTCCTTGCATATTAGATTTGTTTTGGGATCCATCTAATTTCCGATTAGTGTTTCCTTGTGCGAGTAGGTTTGAATTCAGCAATCTTTTTGCCGTCCGTAGAAGAGGTTGGTTTCCAAAAAAAAAAAGTCAGGAAACCACCCTCGTTTAGGCCAAAATTTTCCAAAAGCATGCGGGACAAAAAATTTTACGGCTATCCTATTTTTAGTGTTTCTAAGCGTATTGAGGCGATCGCCGTTATAGAAAGTTTTTTTGACCCGTTTCAGGTTTTGGGTCGAGCGTTCGAAAAAAAAATTGGTCGAAAAATTTCGTGCCCATCCTATCGATTTGACACAGGAAGAGTTTTGAGACACTCGCCATTATAGTGATTTTCGCAAAAAAAACAGCGCAAAAAAAAAAGCAAAAAAAAAAAGCGAAAAAAAAATCAGAGTGTGCTTTTCCTTTGTTTACGTGCGGCGCCCGTGATTTTGTTAGTGTTCTGGGCTCGCGTCTCTAGCGGTCTAGCCTAGGACCCAACCTGATACAATCGTTGGCGTTTATTCAACTTTGCATCTCTGAATTGATTATTCTTGACCCTTTTTGCTACCATATTATAAGCCTTCCCAGCTCCACATACATCTCGTCGTGCGTTTGACTCTCCACTGCAATCGCTCTATCCAAGCTTTGAGAGTTTGATTCTAACGATTCTTAGATCACCTTTCTTCTTGAGGTAGGCTGGAGAATTTGAGATTTGCTTGCCGGTTGTGACACCCACCACCACCTCTTGTTAGTAGTCTGTAGGATCATATTCTTGTGTGTTTCTATTCTGCTGCTAACCATGGCGAGGATCACTGGCAAGCTGAGACTATTGGGAGAACATAGCCGAACAAGACTACATGATAAATTTCAGCAAATGATGAGTGGGCGAGGTGCAAGATGTGGTAAGCAGTTTGGCGAGGCCATGGAGAAGATAGATGGCATTGAGAGAGCGTTTGAAACAAAGCTTGATAGCAAGTTTGATGAATTGCTGCTGGCGTTTTCCACAACCACCGCCGGCTGCACCTATTGCACCTCTGCGACAACAACTCGCCCCTTCGAATCGGTATGGGCCGAGCTCGGCGTGTTCCTATTGAGCGAGGACAAAATTGCTGAATTGCCGCTGCTCTGCTGTTGGTGCTTCTTTGGCTCCTGCTACTGCTTTTGTGGTACCGAGGAGGATGATGAGTATGTGGGCGATTATGAGGATGAGGTTGATCAACATCGGAACTACGTGCAACCACCGACACCACAACCACGGGTCGTCCACATGCAAATAATGGCAATATTAGGGCTCCCCTCGGTGCGAGATCATGACCATCTCCTAAACTGAAATTGAATATTCCACCATTTGAGGGTAGATATGTTCACGATATATATCTTACTTGGGGTTAGAAACTGAACAACGATTTACATGTTTACAATATCACGAGGAGGCGTGTTCTAACTGCAACTTTGTGCTTTCACTAGCTTTGCATGTGTTTGGTGGTGCGAACATTGTAGATTATATCCTGTTCCAGCTACTTGGGGCTGCTTTGAAAACTGCTATGCGTACTTTCGTTGGGTTCCACCATATTATCAAGCGTGAATTACTTCCAAAATTGCAGCGCTTAAGACAAGGAAAAAACTACTGTGAAGAATATTATCGGGAATTACAAAGCTGGCTTGATTAGATGTGGTATTGAGGAGAATGAAAGCTATGCTTGCGTTTTACGGGTGGATTAAATAGAGATTGAGACCATTCTAGACTATAAGGATTATAATAATATCACTTTCGTTTATTCCATCTTGCTTGTAAAGCTGAGCGTGAAGTCTTGGATCGGCAGGGCATTGGCGGCGCACTAACTTTTGCGGTCGACCTTCATCATGGACACCACGTGCATCATCTACTTCCTTTGCACCATCACCTCCTTGGTGCCACCTCCAACCGTGATACAAGAGAGGCACAACCACCACTATCGCCAAAACACACTGCCGGGCCTGCAGGAGCTCTTCTTCTTCCATGGGCGTCAGCAGGGGCACACAAGTGATATTATTTATCGTCGTTGTAAGGGAAGAGGACATTTTCTTGAGAGAATGCAAATCTCAGCGTGTGATGATTACTCACGAGGATGGTGGGTATGAGTCCGCTAGTGACTATGATGAGGAGACTTTGGCTCTTATTACACATGAGGAACGGTGGAGATGATTACGATCATGAGACACAATACATGGCTCTTTGAAGATCTTGTGGTATGAATGTTTAGTTGCTCAGCGTGTTTTGAGTGTGCGAGGTTACACAAGCTGAGCAAAATCAGAGGCATAATTTGTTTCATACAAAGGGAGTTGTGAAGGAGCGTTCTATTCGGCGTCATCATAGATGGAGGAGCTGCAACAACTTGGCTAGCATGGAGATGGTGGAAGCTATCTCTCACCACAAGACCACATCCACATCCTTACTACATCCAATGGTTCAACAACAGCGGCAAGGTGAAGGTAACAACGTCTTGTTAGTGTGCATTTTAGTATCTCTACATATCTTGATTATGTTGATTGTGATGTGGTACCTATGCAAGCATGTTCCTTGTTACTTGGTAGACCATGGCAATTTGATAAAAATTCTGTACACCATGGTAGAAACAATCGATATACTCTTGTTCATAAGGATAAAAATATTACTTTGCTTCCTATGACTCCGAGAGTCCATTTTGAAAGATGATATTAATAGAGCTAATAAAGCAAAAGCAGGAGAAAAATAAGAGTGAAAATCAGATTGTGGCAAAAGAATTTGAAAGACACATGAAGCCTAATAATAAACCATCTCATTGTTATGAAATTAAATTGAAAAGTGCATGTTTACTTGCCACTAAATCTGATATTGATGAGCTAGATTTTGTAAATCTGTTTGCTATGCTTTTGTGTGCAAAGAGGCATTATTTTCATTGGAGGGCGTGCCTTCCTCTTTGCCTCCTGCTGTCACTAACATTTTTGGGAGTTGACGCGTCTTTCCACAAGGCGTGCCACAAGGATTACCACCTATTAGAGGATTGAGCATCAAATTGACTTAATTCGGTGCATCATTACCCAACCGTGCACCATCTGCGTACCAATCCGGAGGAGGCGAAGGAGATTATGCGTCAAATCTGGGGAGCTGCTCGACAAAGGTTATATCTGTGAATCCTTAGTCCTTGTCTTTGTTCCTATTATTCTAGTGCGAAAAAGGACCAAATCCAACAAAATTTCATCACCGAACAAATCACAAAAAAAATTGGGGGGTATTTTGTGGGATTTTTGGATTTAGAGGAAAACAACAAAATCAAGCTAGAAATCACGGGGTAGGGGCTCCAAAAGCGTGATCAACGCTCATGATACCATAATGATGTAGGGTGGAAACCTAATTGAATCGATCTTTCACGTTTGGAGGGATCCTCACGGAAACACGAAGACAGCGGAAGCACAAAGGGAAACACAGGGAAAGCGAGAGAATCACTCAACCAACAAGAAATCGATCACTGGCGCTAGATCACCATACATAAAGATTCACGAGATCCAAAATCAACAAAGGGCGATACAAAAGGTAACGGGTTCTTCTTAGTGAGGAGGTCTTGATGGTCTTCCCTTGAAGGGTCTTGAATCCGCTTGGGGATCTTCTCCGTGAGAGTCTGAGCTCCGGAGGAAGTACCAAGTGGATGAGCAAAGCTCTCACACAAAATATGAGCTAATCCTTTGCTAACCCTAGAAGAGGAAGGGATGAAGTATATATAGTCTCTGAGGCGAGAGGTACATGAGGCGGCCCTTCATTCCAGCGAGTGAAGCGGATGTCGGGCATCGGGCGGATGTCGGGCATTGGGCGGATGTCCAGGGGCTTCCGTGAGCGGATGTCGGGCTGGGGCGGATGTCCGGTATGTCGACCTTCTGTAGTTTACAGTGCGGCGCGGTTTGAAGCGAAGGCGGTTCCGGGGAGCCGTGGGAGGCGGATGTCAGGGAGCTGAGGGCGGATGTCGACCGTAGCCTTCTTAGGCTGAGCTGCGGTCTTTGTGTGGGCGTCTCGGGGCGGATGTCGGGGCTGGGCGGATGTCGAGGCTGGAAGGTGAACTTGTCCGTTTCAGCTGGTTCTCTTCATCCGTGGAGTGGGTTGCTTGTCCATCTTCACGTGCATCCTCGGGAGGTTCTTCTTGACACCTAATCATGCATAGTGTATCTGATTTAGGTAGTAGCCATGTCTCGAGAGGTCATATGAAATATCATTTAGGAGAAAAAGTCACCTCGGTTTCAAGAGCTCTTGCGTGCTCAAGTCATAGGTCCTTATGGGGTTGGATGTGTTGATGTAGAGTCCATGGGGATGATGATAGAGGCAAAGGTGTCCGTCTTTCGCTGAGATGGTGGATTTGCTTTGGTGGAAATCGACTTTGCGATCCGACTACGAGTGTCTTGAGGGCGTCGGCATATATGTCATGGTTGATAGAGGCAAAGGTGTCCGTCTTCGATGAGATGGTGGATTTCGCTTTGGTGGAAGTCGACTTTGGATCCGACTTCTGACGTGCGAGGGCGTCAGCCTTATGCAATCGCTAAACCAACTCCGAGAGGTTATTGACCATCTGGACACGATCAACCTAACCACGAGGTCTATTTCCTGCGAGCAAGCGAAGAACAAGCAAGAAGCTGAGATTGCAATCTGGATATTGCGAATATAAGATGAAACTTTATTGATCAAGGTGGGGTTACATGTGGCGCCTTTATGCAGTCGTTGAACACAAGCGAAATGCAGCGAAGTTGCAGCTATGGCGAACTTTTGATCTAAACAAAACCCTAAAATCTAAGCGGTGCCCTAAGGGCTGTATATATGGAGGAAGAGGGGTGAATTTCGTGGCCCTTGGTGGAGGGTCAGAAACTAACCCTATCTCTTGTTCCCAACACATCGGACTCTAAAAATAGCCTATACTAATGTATTTCGAAATTACATGGGCTTGGCCCAATAATAAGGTGCACTGACACCTAGAATAGCCTCTGGCGAAATTTATGATGTGGCATCTTGTATATTTCGTCCAAGGCTTCATGCACTCATTATGGTGGCTTCAAAGTCTGAAATCATCACTTGTAACTCCATTCTTGTCCCCCTTAGCATGCCATCATCTCCATGCTTGTTCTTGCTCAATGTTCATCCTTCTCCATGATAGGCCCTTCATTTGTAAGCAAAACAAATGTATCCAACAAGCGACATCATATTCTCATGAACATTAGAATCATTACCAAAAGCGAAAGTACGTAATTTATTTGGCGTCTGGAGCTCTAGTAATTGTCGATATGTATAGCGGCGGGCGTGGGTGTAACAATGGTATTGATGTCCTCATCGGATGATGGAAGGATGCTCCATCGATTACTCCGAACCTCTGGCGAGCGTAGTATTTTTGGATTAGCGCTTTTCTTGTGAGCAGTTTATACATATGGGTCCGACACGGACAGAAACAAAATTATGACCGTTTTAGTGAACATCTGTCCATTCTATGGCGGTCCTTGAAAATACTTCATTTTCTCGTGTGCTTTTGACGTTGCCCCAAAATTTCTTGTCCTTTATAGAGAATGTCGTTTCCACATATATATTGGGATGCCGGGAATGCCCTTTTGTTCTTGGCTTTCCCATCGATTCTGACATGCCATTGATGAGGGACATCAACACAATTGTACACCCACAGCCCTGCTGCTATACATCTTGGACCAATTACTAGAGCTGCATCGCTACTAAATTACGGTACTTTTGTTTCTTGGTAATGATTCTAATGTTCATGAGAATATGATCTGCCTAAATTGGATACATTTGTTTTGCTTACAAATGAAGGGCCTAGCTTGGAGAAGGATGAACATTGGAGCAAGAACAAGCATGGAGATGATGGCATGCATAGAGGACAAATGGAGTTACAAGTGATGATTTGGGACTTTGAAGCCACCATAATGAGTGCAAAGCCTTGGACGAAATATACAAGATGCCACTTCATAAATTTCGTCCAGAGGCTATTCTAGGTCTGCGTCACCATTATTGGGCCAGGCCATGTAATTTCGAAATACATTAGTATAGGCTATTTTTAGAGTCCGTATGTGTGGGAAACAAGAGATAGGGTTAGTTTGGACCCCTCCACCAAGGGCCACGAAATTCACCCCTCTTCCTCCATATATACAGCCTAGGGCACCGTTTGACTTTGGGTTTTGTTTAGATTAAAGTTAGCCATAAGCTGCAACCGTGCCGTTTGTGTTCCACGACCAGACAAAGCGTCACGAACCCACCTTGATCAATAAAGCTTTCATCTTATATTGCAATATCAGTTGCAATCTCGGTTTCTTGCTTGTTCTTCGTTTGCTTGCGAAATAGACCCTCGTGGTAGGTTGATCGTGCTCGGCGTGGTCAATAACCTCTCGGAGTTGGTTTAGCGATTGCTAAGGTAGCGGCGTCCTCGCCGTTAATGGTCGGATCGTCAAATCGACTTCCACCAAGCGAAATCCACCATCTCATGAAAGGCGGGACACCTTGCCTCTATCAAGTGGTATCAGTTTCCGGGTTGCTCGGTGAGATTTTCAGTTTTTGTAGTTTAGATCGATCATTCTTCATACCTAAGTCACGAAAAGCCAAAAAAATTAGGGTTAGGTCATCATATCGAACCAATCTGAGCCTTTGCATAATCTTTTACGTATTTGCGTTGTTGAATTTGCGGTTGCATCGTGGTGTCAAGTTCTGGTCTTAGCGTCTAGTCTTTTAGAGTTTGAGTTCTATTCACGAGGTTGTCCGTCGCGCTGCCATATACCACCACCACATATTCACGCCAATCCGAATCCATATCGCCACCACATATCCGCCGCCATCCGCCCATCCGAGTCCACCAACATATATCCACCACGAGTCCGAGTTCCACAGTTCATCTGCCACCGATCAGAGTTCCACAGTTCATCTTCACCACCGTCAAGGTTCCACAGATTCATCTGCCACAGTCCTAGTCGAGTCGATGGTTGTTGCATTGTTCCGATTTCGGATCACGCGATACTCCAGTCGTGACGGAGGACTCCCCAACTTCAAGCCATCCAGGAAGAAAAATAGTTCAATTTCAAAAAAAAAACTAAAGTCTGGAAAATTCTGGCTAGGCAGTTTTTAGACCATTTGTGACTTTTCGAAAAAAATTTGTTGCGAAGCAAAAAAAAGAGGAAAAAAGTGCAAAAAAGGAAAAAAAGAAAAAAATTCAGAGTGTGCTCCTCCCTTGTTTACGTGCGCGCCGTGATTTTATTAGTGTTCTAGGCTCGCGTCTCTGCAGTCTAGCCTAGGACCACCATGATACGTCGTTGGCGTTTATTCAACTTTGCATCTCTGAATTGATTATTCTTGACCTTTTTGCTACCATATTATAAGCCTTCCAGCTCCACATACATCTCGTCGTGCGTTTGATTCTCCAGTGTCGCTATACCAAGCTTTGAGAGTTTGACTCTAGCGGTTGCGATCACCTTCTTCTTCTGGTAGGCTGGTAAGAATTTGAGATTTGCTTGCGGTTTGTGTATCCACACCACCACCACCACTTCCTAGTAGTCATGGGATCATATTCTTGTGTGTTTCTATTGCTACTAACCATGGCAGGATCACAAGCCGCAGGCTGATTGGAGAACTGACGGACAAACAGCTACATGATAAGTTTCAGCAAATGATGATTGGACAGGTGCAAGGCGTGGTAAACAGATTTGATGAGGCCATGGAGAAGATAGATGGCATTGAGAAGATGTTTGAAACAAAGCGATAGCAAGTTTGATGAATTGCTGGCGTTTTCCACAACCACGGCTGCACCTATCGCACCTTTGCTTGACAACAACTTCGCCCCTTCGAATCGGTATGGGCGAGCTCAGCGTGTTCCTATTGAGCGGGACAAAATTCGGTGCGGCAGCTCTGCTGTTGGTGCTTCTTTGGCTCCTGCTCTGCTGCTGGTGGTACGAGGAGGATGATGAGTATGTGGGCGATTATGAGGATGAGGTTGATCAACATCGAACTCGTGCAACCACCAGCACCACAACCACCGGTCGTCCACATGCAAATAATGGCAATATTAGGGCTCCCCTCAGTGCGAGATCATGACCATCTCCTAAACTGAAATTGAATATTCCACCATTTGAGGTAGATATGTTCTACGATATATATCTTACTTGGGAGTTAAGCTGAACAACGATTTACATGTTTACAATATCACGAGGAGGCGTGTTCCTGCTGCTGTTTGTGCTTTCACTAGCTTTGCATGTGTTTGGTGGTGCGAACATTGTAGATTATATCTGTTCCACTACTTGGGCTGCTTTGAAAACTGCTATGCGTACTCGTTGGTTTCCACCATATTATCAGCGTGAATTACTTCAAAAATTGCAGCGCTTAAGACAAGGAAAAAACTCTGTGAAGAATATTATCGGAATTACAAATGGCTTGATTAGATGTGGTATTGTTGAGGAGAATGAAGCTATGCTTGCGTTTTAGGTGGATTAAATAGAGATTCAGACCATTCTAGACTATAAGGATTATAATCACGGATCGGCGCATTGGCGCGCACTAACTTTTCTGAGTGCGACCTTCATCATGGACACCACGTGCATCATCTACTTCCTTGCACCATCACCTCCTTGGTGCCACCTCAACCGTGATACAAGCGAGCACAACCACATATCGCCAAGAGCACACTGCGGGCACCTGCGAGCTCTTCTTCTTCCATGGCGTCAGCAGGGCACACAAGTGATATTATTTGTAAATCGTTGTAAGGAAGAGGACATTTGCGAGAGAATGCAAATCTCAGCGTGTGATGATTGCTCTTGAGGATGGTGGGTATGGTCCGCTAGTGACTATGATGAGAGACTTTGGCTCTTATTACACATGAGGAACACGGTGGAGATGATTCGATCATGAGACACAATACATAGGCTCTGAAGATCTTTGGTATGAATGTTTAGTTGCTCAACGTGTTTTGAGTGTGCAGGTTACACAAGCTGAGCAAAATCGAGGCATAATTTGTTCCATACAAAGGGAGTTGTGAAGGAGCGTTCTATTAGCGTCATCATAGATGGAGGGCTGCAACAACTTAGCTAGCATGGAGATGGTGGAAGCTATCTCTCACCACAAGACCACATCCACATCCTTACTACATCCAATGGTTCAACAACAGCGGCAAGGTGAAGGTAACACGTCTTGTTAGTGTGCATTTTAGTATCTCTACATATCTGATTATGTTGATTGTGATGTGGTACCTATGCAAGCATGTTCCTTGTTACTTGGTAGACCATGGCAATTTGATAAAAATTCATGACCATGGTAGAAACAATCGTATACTCTTGTTCATAAGGATAAAAATATTACTTTGCTTCCTATGACTCCAGTCCATTTTGAAAGATGATATTAATAGAGCTAATAAAGCAAACAGGAGAAAAATAAGAGTGAAAATCAGATTGTGGCAAAATTTGAGCGACACATGAAGCCTAATAATAAACCATCTCTGTTATTCGAAATTAAATTGAAAAGTGCATGTTTACTTGCACCAATCTGATATTGATGAGCTAGATTTTAGCAAATCTATTTGCTATGCTTTTGTGTGCAAAGGCATTATTTTCATTAGGGCGTGCCTTCCTCTTTGCCCCTCTTCACTAACATTTTGCGGGGTTAGGCGTCTTTCCACAAGGCGTGCCCGGGATTACCACCTATTGAGGTTGAGCATCAAATTGACTTAATTCGGTGCATCATTACCAACCGTGCACCATCCGTACCAATCCGGAGGAGCGAAGGAGATTATCGTCAAATCAGGCTGCTCGACAAAGGTTATATCTGGAATCCCTTAGTCCTTGTCTTTCCTATTATTCTAGTGCGAAAAAGGATGGTACGTCACGTATGTGTGTTGATTGTAGAGGCATCAATAATATTACTATTAGTTATCGTCACCCTATTCCTAGGCTAGATGATATGCTTGATGAATTGAGTGGCTCTACAATATTCTCCAAAGTTGATTTGCGTAGTGGATACCATCAAATTCGTATGAAATTGGAGATGAATGGAAAACAGCATTTAAAACTAAGTTTGGATTATATGAGTGGTTAGTCATGCCTTTGGGTTAACTAATGCACCTAAAGTACTTTCATGAGATTAATGAGCAAGTTTCGTTGCTTTCATTGAATGATTTGTGGTAGTCTATTTTGATGATATTGATTTATGCAATCTTTGAAGAACATTTGGAACATTTCATTCTGTTTTAATGCTCTCGTGATGCCACGTTTGTTTGGTAACAACAGGAAGTGCACCTTTTTTGCCAAGCCAGAGTATCTTTTCTTAGCTATGTTGTTTACTCCCGAGGAAATTGAAGGTGATAAAGCCAAGATTGAAGCTATTGAGAGAGTTAACGCAGCCAAAAGCAGTCCACTGAGTGAGGTTTCCTTGGCCTCGCTGGTTTCTATAGGCGTTTTGTGAGAGATTTCAGCACCATTGCTGCACCTCTCATGAGCTTAAAGAGGATGTGCCTTTTGTTTGAAATTACACTTACGGAAGAAGCCTTCACTGTGGTGAAAGATAAGTTGACACATGCTCCTTTACTCCAACTTCCACGATTTTAATAAGACTTTTGAGCTTGAATGTGATGCTAGTGGAATTGGATTGGGAGGTGTGTTATTACAAGAATAACAAACCTGTTTGCATACTTTTACGAAAAATTGAGTAGGCCTGAGTCTGAATTACTCTACTTATGATAAAGAATTATATGCTCTTGTCGGACTTTAGAAACATGCAACATTATTTATATTTAAAATTTGTTATACATTCTGATCATGAATCTTTGAAACATAATAAAAGTCAAAGCTAAGCTGAATACGTGACATACTTTAAATGGAGTTGAATTCATTGAGACTTTTCCATATGTCATTAAACACAAGAAGGGTAAAGAAATGTTATTGTTGATGCATTGTCTAAATGTATACTACTGCTTTTCACAACTTGACTTCCAAATATTTGGTTTGGAGACCATCAAGAATCAATATGTGCATGATGATGAATTTAAAGATGTATTGCAAATTATAAAGAAGGAAGAACATGGAACAAGTTTGTAGTTAATGATGGATTTGTGTTCCGTGCTAACAAGCTATGCATTCCAACTAGCTCTCCGTTCGTCTTTTTGTTATTTGCAGGGGCGCATGGAGGAGGACTAATGGGACACTTTGGCGTGAAGAAGGCGGAGAATGCTTGCTACACATTTCTTTTGGCCAAAGATGAGGCGGGATGTTGGCGTTTTATTGCTCGCATTGCACTACATGTCAAAAAGCTAAATCACGACTCAATCCTCATGGTTTATATATGCACTTTTGCACTGCCTAGTGTTCCTTGGAGGATATATCTATGGACTTTGTTTAGGTTTACCTAGAACAAAGAAGGGAGGAGATAGCATATTTGTTATCGTGGATAGATTCTCGAAAATGGCACACTTTATACCATGCCATACATGCGATGATCTTTATCAATATTGCTGCTGTTGATCTTTAAGTGAAATTATTAACGGCATGGTGTGCCAAATACTATTATTTCAGATCGTGATACTAAATTTCTTAGCCACTTTTGGAGATGTTTATGGGCTAAGTTGGGGACTAAACTGCTTTTAGTACTACTTGTCACCCCTAACTGCTGAATAAGCAAGTAGTCAATAGAACATTGTCTACTATATGCTTAGGGCTGTTCTAAAGAAGAATAAGAAAATGTAGGAGGAGATACTTGCCTCATATTGAATTGCTTATATTGTTCATTGCATTCTACTACTAAGATGTGCCCTTTTGAAGTTGTGTATGGTTTCCTACCTTAAAATTTTACCTATTGATTTGTTGCCTCTTCCATCTTGAGGAGAAGGTTAATTTTGATGTAAACAGACGTCTGTGAATTGAGTTTAAAATGCATGAGTTAACTAAAAGGAAAACATTAGCGTTATGAATACTAAATATAAACTTGCTGGAGATAAGGGTAGAAAACATGTTGTGTTTGCACTGGAGATCTTGTTTAGTTACATTTGCGTAAGGATAGATTTCACGATTGCATAAATCAAAGCTAATACTACGTGCTTCTGCTGGTCCCTTTAAGGTGTTGGAGAAAGTAAATGATAATGCATATAAACTTAGGCTACAGCAGATTTTGGAGTTAGTCCACTTTTAACATGCTGATTTGAAGCCTTATTTGGGTGAGAAAGATGAGCTTGAGTCGAGGACGACTTCATTTCAAGAAGGGGAGATGATGAGGACATCAATACCATTGTTACATCCCACTGCCCTGCTATGCCTGTCGGACCAATTACTAGAGCTCGGCCGCCATTCACTAAATTACAGCAGTGCTTTGGTTTCTTGGTAATGATTCTAATGTTCATGAGAATATGATCTGCCTAAATTGGATACATTTGTTTTGCTTACAAATGAAGGGCCTAGCTTGAAGAAGGATGAACATTGGAGCAAGAACAGGCATGGAGATGATGGCATCACCATGAAGGGACAAGAAACGGAGTTACAAGTGATGATTTCAGGACTTTGAAGCCACCATAATGAGTGCATGAAGCCTTGGACAGAAATATACAAGATGCCACTTCAAATATTACGTGCGGAGACTATTCTAGGTCTTTCGTCACACCTATAACCAGTGAGGCCCCATAATTTCGAAATACATTAGAATAGGCTATTGGAGAAGTCGTGTATGTGTGTTGAAACAAGAATGAGGGTTGGTTGGACCCCTCCCAAGACCACGAAATTCACCCTCTTCCTCCATATATAACCCCTTAGGGCTTCCTATTGAATTTTGGACTTTTTGTTTAGATTAAAGTTTCGCCATAGCTGCAACCAGCGTTAACCGTTTGTGTTGACCAGAACCAGACAAGGCGTCCACGAGAACCCACCTTGATCAATAAAGCTTTCATCTTATATTAGCATATATCCAGTTGCAATCTCAGTTTCTTGCTTGTTCTTCGTTTGCTCGCGAGAAGCAGGCCCTCGTGGTGGAGTTGATCGTGCTCCGGCGTGGTCGATAACCTCTGGAGTTGGTTTAAGCGATTGCTAAAGCATGCGTCCTCGCTGCAGCAACAATCGGATCTTCAAAATGGAGGCTTCCACCATAGCAAAATCCACCATCTCATTCGAAGCGGAGACTCCTTTGCCTTTATCATATAGAGGAGTATCGTTTCCAATATATTGACCAATGCAGGAATGCCCTTTTGTTCTTGGCTTTCGCGCATGAGTTGCAACATGCCATCCGGAAAACAAGGAGAATAAGGCATATGATCTGGATTTTCTTCAATTCTGCCAAATAGAGTTGCGGATCATAGAGCATCATGAAAATCGTTTGTCCCTACCGGAGGACTAATGTCTATAAGCGTCATAATCTCTTGAATTTCCTTCAAAGGAAGTGCCAATGGGTTGAATTTGCGAAAATAGCGAATGATGTTCTTTGACTTTGGGCCAAAAGTCCTTCTTTAGGCTGAATTTGAGGTACTCGGGCCTCTGGAACAAGCGGGGAGTATTTTTGGATTCGTGCTGCTTTAAGCAGTTTGTACTTATGGGTCCGACA
>JAHHZJ010001597.1:0-33703 GCA_021437245.1 Aegilops speltoides
TCATTGTGCTCAATATATATATTTTCCGATGTTTATCACGGTCACTAGCTCACCTACAGTGAGTATGTGTGTGCATGCGTGTAGGTTGAGCACTTAGCGTGACCGTGTGTGTTCATCGTGTGCTCGGACATGCATGCATTAGAGGCGTCATGCGTTTTTGCGTCCATGTGTATGTGTGGTGTTGCATACGTGGGGGAGTACATGTAGGGGCCACTAAGGGCAGTCAAATCACCGATAAGTTAGTCGGAAGAAGCAACCATCATTTCACTCTTGAATGACCGTACACAATATAAAATGGTTGATATGGAGAGAAAAAAAACCACTATATATACACTAGCGGAGCCTAAGCTACAAGCACCTTGCTAAGGTTGCTCTCTTCACAAGCATAGAGCGATGGGCCTGATCCCTTGGTGGGGAAGGAACAATGTTCGCGTGAGCGTGGTCGACATCGGCGAGGAGAAAACCCACGGTCGGTGCGTCCCAATCGAGGGTCACTACGGTTTGGGCGATGCATCCCAACCGCCCTTCTAGCTACTGCCCGGCGTCCCGGTAGTCCATCTTCCTTTTGGAGCGGCTTGCTCCTTGCCATAGCTCCATCTCCATGTCGATCTTTCTCTACTTCTACGGCTTCTACTTGTGATGAGTTTATGTCTCATGAACTAGTGCGATACTATTATTCTAATCACACTTCTTCAATATCTTTGCCATCGGGGATGCTCGAGGTCGATTTTAGTGGAGCGCACAAAAGCATCGTATGATCCGAGGTGCCGCTGTCTTTCCTTGACGAGTTCTACGGCAGGGAATTAAATCATGTTTAGGGTTTAGGGTTTAAGTCGTAGTGACCCCATCGGCAGTTTTCTTTCGTACTGCGCTCTCACAACTTTTTCTTTAGTTGTGAAGTAAATATTGGCTATGATCGTGAATCATTGAGATGCATCGACATGCGTGTTAGTTTTCCTTTGTATTTGATGGAATGTTGTAGCAGGCAACCTTGGAATAGGAATGAAAATGGAGTGGAAAGTTTCCATTTTTCGGAGAAAAAATGGAAATGGGGAGAAACCAACGTTTGGTTTAGTTGGATCGCGCCATCGAGCAAAACCAACATTTAAATCACGTCATCGTGTTTGTGTCTCACCCTCCTCCACGGCTCGACCCCCACGGTGCTTCGGCATGCCACTCACGCAAACCGAGTATCACGATAACTTTCCGCCTGCTTGTCGATGGATCACGCCATGGAGTACTACTAGCACTACTAGAAGAGATTGGCGAGTTGGGGAGGACAGCTAGCTGTATACGGACTCCCAAAACTTTTTACATGCATGTTGTAGCGGCTATTGCGACCTTTGAGCGTGGAGCAGCCGCGTGCACCGAAGCGGCGGGCGGCGCTCTCTCGGCGGCACGCTTCAATGCAGCGCCGGTGAGAGGTCGCGTCCGCTCTGGCGGGCATGAATGCGGCCTTGACCGTTTGAGGCGGGAAGCCGCAGTGATGAAGAGGGTTGGGTTGGTCGGGACCGGCCGTTGGCAGTGGTCGGACGTGCGCAAAAATAGATGTTGTACGTTAATATTGCTGCGTATATAATTAACAACGTAAATAATGTGCAGTTGGACAAATATGATTGGAGATGGAGATGGAAATGGAATTTTACGTAAACACGGATATGCATGTCTATGTCTATGTGTGTGTGTGATGACTCTCGCGACACAGGCGGGGCGTGTTTTGATCGAGTTTTCTTTCTTGGTACGTTAGAAAATCAGTTTGTCTAATTCACATCTAGATGTTATTTAAGGATATCACATCTAAGCTCCCACAAGTATATAATGTAGCAACAAGAAACAAAAAACTAGGACAAAAAATAGACCACAAATGGACATCAACTTAGATGTGACATAACTATGTCACATCTAGATGTGTCTAAACAGACCCTTAAAAATTGTCCGCTAGTTTTCGTTTCTTTTTTTTAGAGCAGCATATTCTATTTAAAACCACTGCTATGGAGAGATTTTTTACTCCATTATAGCCTCTTGTTTGATAGAGTTTCTCGCGTCTCGCTCTCTCACCCTCTCCATATCAAAACAAGATGGCGGTGTCGATCTATCTCTCTCCTCACGGTGGTCACAGATCCGGCGAATCTCGTCCGCTGCTTGGGAGGTGAGGAGGTGCAGCGTTAGCGTTATGCGCCGTCGGCGACAGGGAGCCAATGCACACCGTCCTCTCGGGCCCGGCTGGCGCGGATGAAGATCCTCCGCGCCCTTGTTTGCCGTCGTGTGGGAAGATCCGCCCGCCCCTAAGCGACATCTCGCCCACGAGGTATAACTTCTTGTCTTGGTCCAGCTCCCAGTCATTTGCATGCGGGTTTTCTTCTATGCGACTACTCCCGGCTCCCCATGCATAGTAGCTAGGGTTAGTTGGCTGGTCCAACATCACCTGCTAGTACTATTATAGAGGAAATGCCACTCGAAAAGTTGTCCTGATTTATGCCTCGGTGGAGGTATACATGTTGTTTCGACAAAAAGTATATGATGGTAGTACTATCACTGATTAAATGAAGAAATGCTTTTTTCTCGGGTATCTGGTTTAGTTCCCATCAAGATATAATTATGATGCTTCTGTTTGTTGGTGTACTTTTCATTAACCCTTTTTTATATTTTTGGAAACAGCGATGTGTGTCTCCATACCGGGCATGTCTTCCTCAATTTTAGTGGAACTGCACAAAATTGGATGGCCATTGTTGTTCCACCTCACTGTCCTCTGCCACGTGGTTCTTCCTTCCTCGAGCTTGATTCTTGAGAAGAAAGCAGACCACAGTGAGGATTTGTCGAACTTCATAGGTGCCTCACCCAAACTTGATGCCAAATGGATGATGCATCACCACGATGACCTATCGATGCTCATGGTCACACCTCATGGTTGCGTCATTTGGTGAAGCTGATCGATTTTCAATGAAAAACAAGCTGTCTTCCATCGAGTGCTCTTTGCTTATTACGCACAAAGATGATATCCTTCGTCAGTTCACCTTGGTTGCGTTGGAGGCGATGCGTCTTTCACGTTGGTGCAATTTTATCACACAATTGGCTATGAACCAAATGTTTCCTCGAAGAAGGATCGGCGTTGGTACTAAGAGCATAAGTTTTGTATTGATTTCTAAGCCTTCTCACAACTTTGTCTCCAGCTCCTGTAATTTTATTTGTCCAGCTATTAACTTTGATTTAAAAATGGTGTGGACTAAAAACCGGATGGACGTAGTAGCCCTCCATTTTATTTACTCCGCATATTAGATTTGACTAAGTCAAACTTTGTAATACTCTCAAACCTTTCGATAATTGAAATTAAAATTCTTTATTTGTACACACTCTCACCGTTTCCGATAATTTGGCACATGTGTGGTTGTTCATAAGGGAGGGTAGTGTACCACACGTGAAGGGGAGGAAGTGCGACCGGGGCGTGGGCGTGGATCGTTAGTTCATCGGAGTAGTACTCCTTTGTACATTAAATAAAGAGTTTAGTTTCGTACTTACACAATTTAAAAGCGATTGTTATGGAGAGAATAAGAAAACCACTCCACTATATATTAGTCGTATACACGAGAGTACTATATGGGCCTGACTTCATTGACTTAGTGCACTGCCTTTGGGTTTATGACAGGTGGGCCCAAAATGTGGTGGCTCACTGTCATCTGAAAAGCAGATGGAGTGAAGGCACGGAGCTCGGTCCAGTACTACATTAGTATATATATAGCGGGAGCCTCGCGCTTGTTAGCTAGGGTTTGCACTCTCCACCGCTTCGCCATAATACATATATGTTACCTGCTGGAGGCTCGGCGTTCATTTGCTAGGGTTTGCTATATTCACGGTCTCTCACCCTCTCTTCACGAGATCTAAACAAGACTGCATTGGCCTCTTGTCTCTCTCCCCCCTCACGGTGGTGAAGGAGGCTTCCGTATCCCGTCGCGCCGAAGGGAGGAGGTGCAGCGTTAACTCTATCGCCTTGGCGGGGAGGCAATCCCTTTGGCTGTGCTGTTCTCTTTCACCCAGCGCTTTGTCTTGGGAGGCCACCGACCCCTTCTTCCTCGCTGCCGTGCGTGGTGTGGGCAGATCCGGCCTCCGCCACCGCCTTGCCACATCCAGGCGACCCTAAGGTATAAGTTTCTTTGAAACCGTCGTTGCTCTAGCTGCATGTGGATCTTTTTCAATCTGTAGTCGAATCTAGGTCTTGGTTCAAAGAGGAAAGAAAGGTGCGGTGGGGTGGAGCATGAATCTAGGACGTGGTTCAATGAGGAAAGGAGGGAGGAAAAGTAGTATAGACTAGCTATCCAGCCGCTTTGTTGGTCGAAAAGGGAAAAAGGGGGTAACCCAGTACACACATCTGTAAGGAACCAATCTCTTTGTTGAAAAGGGAAAGAAACTAGGGGGGATCGGGTAGTTTGTGCAGGACTAGATTTGCTGCCCTCACATAGGAAAAAAGTTCAAAGAGAACATGGGACCAACACAGATATGCTGCTTGGCTACATACTCTGCATCACCCATTCATACGTGTGGACGCACATGGTGCTAGCATGTCCCATATAGCTATTTTGCTGTTGTTAATCTAAGAATGCCGCGGAAAATTGAAGCAATGCCCTTTGTTAAAAGTAAATTACATTTTTAACGAATGTTGTTTCAAGAGAGTGTCTCTGTTAATATGAATCAATGCAACCGTTTTAGAAATGCTACTATCCTACTTTGTTTTCCATCCAAGATAAGTTAGATGCTTCTTTCCATCACCATTTGTTTCATCCTCCTTTATCGGCAAGTAATTGTTTCCTTTTTGCCTCTGTTAAAACAGGGGTATCGATTCAACTTGTTGCTATTTGACATTTTGTCGCTACTCGAAACACTTATGTTTTAAGAGTGTTTTGTGCGATTCAACTTGAATGTCACACGGTGACTTTGCTTAATTTTGGTGGGCTGCACAAAAGGAGATCGAGATTTGTTTCAGTGTTCTGTCGAGTTGTTTCAAATCTTGGTCTCAACCACATGATATCTATTCAACTTGTTGCTATTGCGACATTTTGCTTTGCTATCTGAAACACTTTGCTTGATTTGATTGCAAGCTGCACAAAATGAGATTGGATTTCCTATTAGTGTTAGCGATTTGTATTTTATCTGGTGTTCTCATGAAAGGTCGATACAAGCCTTCATCCACATGATTGTGTAGTGTGCTTTGAGATGTTGTGCTACTTGTATTGGTACTTGTTTTAAATAAATGTTGAATTGAAGCTATTGTATTGCTGTCTTTTCCCATTAAGTAGTGAACAAAATGGGACCAACCGGACATGATGCTTGTTGCTTTGTTACAACAAACTCTGCATCACCTTTATAAGTAGATGGAAGCACATATTGTTGTTGCGCCCTCTCTGGAGGCTATTTATGCTTTTCGTTAATCTAATGCATTTGGTAAAATTAAGCAATGCCACTCTCAGAATTAATTAACTACTGAATCTTAGTTCAAAACTGAACACTTGTTAGGAATGGTACTATCCTGATAATGTCTCTTTAAAAATGAATCAGTTGCATTGTTTTAGGAATGGTACTTTTCTGCTTTGTCGTTCTTTATACATGTTGAACCAAGGCATTGTTAAGATAATGTCTCAGTCAATATGAATGAATCGCACTGATGGAGAATTGCTCCTCTCCTGCTTTGTTTCCCATTAAGACAAGTCATCAACCGTTATTTCTCAGTAATTGTTTCCCTTATACCTATTGTTGCTTACGGGATATCAAAATTAAAGCTCGGTTTTATTCCGACTTGATTTTAGTTGAATTGCACAAAAGAGCCAATGTGTCCAAGGCAAGCTGCTGCGTTCTTTGGGTCAGTTGGTCGTTCCACTTTGCGAAAAAGTAGTCCTTGGATGCGGTACATTCTGAAGGAATGACCGAGAAGCTTTCTGAGTATTATTAGACACGGTGACATGACTAGTCTGCGAGACCATTGGCAATTTAACAACCGTGGAGTGCCCTGGGCAAAAGTGCCCAAACAAGTACAAGAAGCTAAGGCGGGACACGATCATAGGCATTACATATTTTGAATGGGAAAAGCTTGTCAAAGTTTAATCATTGATGTTAGCAAGAAGGCGTTAGTTTAATATATTGGAATTGGAAAACCTTGTCAAAATTTGCTCATTGATGTTAGCAAGAAGATGTTAGTTTAATATATTGGAATTGGAAAACCTTGTCAAAATTTGCTCATTGATGTTAGCGGAAGACATGCATTTGATATTTTTGAGTGGGATGCCCTTCTTTGTGAGCAGCGAGAGTGTTTTCCTATTCTTGTGTTGGTTTAGAAGTAAATAGTTACTCTGCTGAGATATTCTGTGTTAAGAGTTTGTTACGAATATTGTCTATGTAATTCCGGGCCTTGTGTTTGATTGCAAAGTTGAGCTTGGAATGTTGTGGCATGCGGCATCACGAGCTGTTCACCGTGCCTCCGAGAATAATGCTTCATATTGTTTTGCATGTCGATCTAATGCGTTGATTTGCTTGTTAAGAAGATCATCCTCTTACATTGTTTCCGTGCGTAAGAAGTTCATCGTCGATGTTTCATTCATAGCCTATCGACATGTCGGGTAGGTTAGGCGTGAAACCATATGATCTTCCGACCAACTCATGATATTAGGCGTGATTGGATCGTCGTTTCCAACCAAAACCGCTTGTAAAAGCGGCGCTTGTAAATTAAAGCGGATGGTCTCGGCGAAGGCGCTTGGTTGGTCGGTTTCGACTAGTAAAATATCGGAAGTACTTCACACACGATAAAAGCGCTGAGCGACACTCGAGCGATTGCTAATCCAGCCGTTAGCTGCTGTTTCAGCCTTGCCCATGGATGGCATGATCATACGTCGTGCATGTATCATCTGGTAATGTCATCCATATAGCAATGCTCGTAAAATATACTTTGGTCTCTCAAATTACGCATAACCCACCAATTTACTTACAAACCTTGGGCCTTCCGATGGCGAGTAAATTACACTTGTATGTTATCTGAGGTTTGAAATAAACCGAGCTCCCAAGCGCGGCCTTACCGTTCATCTTGTCTCGGTTTCTCGAAGGTGCTCATAGGTGTCGATGATCTGGTTTCTGAATGAGCGGCAGGCGTATCAAAGACCTCCATAGGGCCTGCGAGGCCCTCTCCGTTGTCCTTGAGTTGTTGCGCTCGCCGTGGCGTTGAGCATTGTTAACATGGTCAGCGAACATGAGGATTCGAGAGATGACTTTATTTTGTTGGATGACACTAGGGACCCACTAGGGCCATAGCGTGCGTCTGGAAGTGCCTCCTTATTATGTACAACTATATTTTTGCTTTCTCTGGTTTCACGACATCACGGTCCCACACCATTGTCAACCTATGTAGTCAATATAAGCGAGAGAATTGCACAAGGTGCGGCCGGCATTTGGGACCAAGCAGCTCGGCGATATGTTGTGTTTTTAGGCGTGAATCTTGTAGAGTTTTTCTTGGCGATGATTTTGTTGTTGTTGAGGAGGAAGCGGGTATTAGCTGGGCGGTTGTGGCCCGTCTAGCCCGAGCGGATATCCAGCCAGATACTACTTTTTCAAGATGAAAATGGCTAGCCAGCTATCGTCTTTTTGAGAATACCGGGCAAAGGTCGACTTGTTATTCTCCGCATTTGGTGCAAATCTTTCCTAGGAGGGATGCATTAGGCTTAACGGGAAAATGGGCTTTAAAAATAATAAATGGGATGTAATTATAAAAAGCTGGCAGTAACTATAAAAATGCACCAAACACGAAATTAGTTTATAAAATATTATTTATGGATTTTGAAAATCTTAAAT
Organism: Aegilops speltoides; assembly: GCA_021437245.1. NCBI lineage: Eukaryota > Viridiplantae > Streptophyta > Magnoliopsida > Poales > Poaceae > Aegilops > Aegilops speltoides. The sequence goes on from JAHHZJ010001597.1 coordinate 7,825, forward strand.
TTCATTGTTCTTGTATGCAATGTTTAGTTGGATTTTTCGTAATACAAATTTATATTTAATCTGACTAGAAAATTCAGGATAAAAATATTTGGATCCCATCAAAATGTGGGAAATTTTATTGAATTCTTTCTTCAACAGTTGGTTGAAATTATTAATCGTTGTCCTAGCTAGAAAATGGGTTGTACTTTTAACAAGCGTAAATGGGCTGTTGTAAATTCCATTAGAATTCAAAAATGGGCTGTACATTCTTACAAAAGCATAAATGGGCTATAAGTTCTCGCCACACACTTGTGGGCCTACTAAGTGTGCGTCCCTAAAAAAATAAGTTGGCCAGCGTATGCAAGGCTTTGTCAACTTATTATAGTCGACACACAGTTCTAGCGGCGGTGGCGTTGGATGTCTATCCAGCGGATGTCGTCTTCTTCTTCAATCTCGGATATTCTTAGCCGTTACCCAAAAATGATTCCTCCCCGACATCTGGGCGCACCATTTCGGAGGTGACTGTGGGCCTACTAAGTTGGAGTGTACCAAGGGCTTTGTCGACTTAGTCAATATAAGCGATTCTAGCCCGTTGACCGTCGATGTCCATCCAGCGGTAGTAGTGCTTCTTCAACCTCTGGTCTTCTTGGTCCGGCCGCCCAAGCGGCGCCCGATCGTGCCTTTGCTCCTGCCTTCCGTGGCATTTGTCTTTGCCTTGAGAGCCTCACCGCCCCATACTACTCCCACCGCTGGCGGGCCATCTCTCCACTCACCCACCCCTGTTATTCTGCGGCGGCAGCCTCACACTTGACCAAACCGGTGAACCCTTGTACTCCTCTCTGTGCGGGCTTCCTTCTTTGAGTCTTCCCGGCTCGCGTTGTCCCTTCCTAGGCGTCGCCGTCGTCCACCGCCTGGTGCTCTCGGCGCGGCGTGGTCAGCGTGGTAAATGACCGACTTCCATCGAAAGAATTTGTGCGTGGAGAGGTGATAAATTTGGGTCGAGGCGGCCGCAAGGAAGTGCCTCCTCATTATCGCAAAATAATTATTCCTCCACACAGCGAGGGACCCACGGACGGGCCACCTTATTTATGAAAAACGTTTCCCCACATTGCTTGGTACCCACGGACAGACCATCATATTTCCACGAAAAGCGTTCCCCATTTGTCGGCTCGGACCCACGGGCGCCTCTTTATTACTCACAAAAAATGAATACTCCCCATGCTATTGGGACTCACCTTGGTGGGAAGCTGACTTGTGGGCCTACTAAGTTGGCCGGGTCGGAGGGCTTTGTCAACTTAGTCAATATAACGATTCTAGCTCTAGTGACCGTACAATGTCCATCCATGAGCCATAGTGCTTCTTCAACCTCTGGTCTTCTTGCTCCGGCAGCCCAAAGCAGCGCCCGGTCGTGCCTTTGCTCCGCCTCCCGTGGCGGTGTCTTTGCGCGGAGGCCTCCGCCTCCATACTACTCCCACGCTGGCAGGCCATCCCTCCCTCCACTCACCCACACCCCTGTTATTACTGCGGCGGCGGTATGCCAAACCAGTGAACCCTTGTACTCTCTCTGCGTGGGTATCCTTGCCCGCGTCTTCCCGGCTCCCCGTCGTCCCTTCCTAGGCCTCGCCGTCGTCCACCGCCGTGGTGCTCTTGGCGTGGCGTGGTCGATGTGGTCGGCGACAGAATTCCATCGGAAGAATATTGTGCGTGAAGAGGCGGCAATTTGGGTCCACGACAGCGCAAGGAAGTGCCTCTTTATTCTGGAAAATAATTATTCCTCCACGACGGCGGGGACCCTGGGCGCTCCACGGTATTTAGCGAAAAACCTTTGCCCCTTCTTTGGGACCCACCCGGCGAGCCACCGTATTTAGCGAAAAACGTTCCCCCTCATCATCTCGGACCCACGGAAGTTCCTCCTTATTACGCACAAAAAGTTAATACTCCCACCTTGCTGGGACCCACCTTGGTGGGAGGCTGACTTAATGGGCCTACTAAGTTGGCCAGGGACGGAGGGCTTTGTCAACTTAGTCAATATAAGCGATTCTAGCTCCGGTGGCCGTCGATGTCCATCCAGCGGCCGTAGTGCTTCTTCAACCTCTGGTCTTCTTGCTCCGGCCGCCCAAGCAGCGCGGTCGTGCCGCATGCTCTTGCTTCCCGTGGCGGATGTCTTGCCGCGGAGCCTCACCGCCCCTACTATTCCCACATTGGCGGAGCCCTCTGGCGGCAGCAGACCTCACACAGGTGAACCAATGAACCCTCGTACTCCTCTCTCGCGGGCTTCCTTCGCGTCTTCCCGAGCTCCCGTTGTCCCTTCCTAGGCCTGCGCCGTTGTCCACCGCCACTGGTGCTCTCGGTGCAGCGTGGTCAGCGTGGTCAGGAAACGACTTCCATCGGACATGGGCTGTATGTGGAGAGGCGGCACAGTGGGTCCTGACGCGCAAGGAAGTGCCTCCTTATTCTGCGAAAATAATTATTCCTCCACGACAACGGGGACCCACCGGACGGGCCACCGTATTTTGCAAAAAAACGTTTCCCCCTGACTACTAGGACCCACCAGCTGCACCTTCGCACGCAAGGAAGTGCGTCCGAAAAAAAACGATTCGCCCCCCTGACTGCTGGGACCCACCAGCTACATCTTCGCATGCAAGGAAGTGCGTCCGGGCAAAAAAAACGATCGCCCCCATTGTTGGGACCCACCGGCTACATCTTCGCGCAAGGAAGTGCGTCCGGGCAAAAAGATTCACCCCATTGCTGGGACCCACCAGCTACATCTTCATGACGAAGTGCGGCGATCGGGACCCACGGTTGAAGCGTGCGTCTGGTTGTCATTCGGTGTGACGTTATGCGTACATCTTGGTCGATGTAAGCGCGCGCGATGTCGTAGTAAGGCGTGCGTGCGTAGTAAGCGTGCGTAGCATGTACATGTCGTCTGTGGCGTGGGTGCAAGAAAGAAAATCTGACCCGCGTCGTACATACGGGCAAGGTCTCGAGCGCCTACTCGCGCATACATACATGGCTGGGTCGAGCGGAGAGCAGCGTAGCATGCGTGTTCATGGGGAGCAGCGGAATGCGTCGTGTTCATGGGGAAGCAGCAGAATGCGTCGTGTTCATGGGAGAACAGCGGAATGCGTCGTGTTCGCCGGGAGCAGCAGGCAGCGTGGGAGCCAACCGGCAGGCCGGAACGGCGATGGAAGCGAGGCTGGCGTCCGCAAAAGCGGAGAAGCGGCCTTGTGTTCGACCGGCCATGTTTGGAGCAGGGTCTGTTGATCGGGAAGGGTGTGGTGTACCGCAAAAGCGGAGAAGCGAACCTCCCTACGGTCGAAAGCAGGGGTTACTGTTGATCGGGAGGGTGTAGCGTACCGCAAAAGCGGAGAAGCGGACCTCCTACGGTCGAAGCAGGGTCTGTTGATCGGGAGGGTGTGGCGTACCACAAAACAAATGAAAGCGGACTTGTGTTGGGCGCTACGGTGGCAGGGGTCTGTTCGCCGGGAGGGTGTAGCGTGCCGCAAGCAGGACTCCACGGGATCTTGTTCATCTCCACGTCGACCTCCTCTAGCCTCCACAGGCTCCGTCGACCTCCTCCGGCCTCCACAGGCTCTGTTCATCCAGCCTCCACCGCGCTACTCCCCAGCTCTTGTTCAACCACCCCTCCACGGGAACCCCTCCACCGTCTACTGTTCATCCATCCCTCCACACCACGGGGTCCTTGAGGGAGTCTGGACTAGGGGTGTCCAGGACAGCGGACTATCATCATCCTTGAGACTCCAAGACTACGAAGATACAAGATTGAAGACTCCGTCTCGTGTCAGGATGGGACTTTCCTTGGCGTGGAAGGCAAGGTTGCAATCTGGATATGTAGATCTCCTACCATTGTAACCGACTACTGTGTAACCTGGCCCTCTCCGGTGTCTATATAAAGGAGGGCTTTGTCCGTGGGACATAACCTCCATTACAACAATCATACCATAGGCTAGCTTCTAGGGTTTAGCCTCCTTGATCTCGTGGTAGATCCAGTCTTGTAATACACATCATCAATATTAATCAAGCAGGACGTAGGGTTTTGACACCGCATTGGTGCTTTCATTGGGAGTTCCTCTGTGCCGTCGCCGATAGGAAGGATGCCTTCTCCCGTCTTGGAAAGATGGTATTTTTGCCAAAGGAGCTTTGGCGCGGCCAAACTATCTGACTAGGTGGTTTCTTATGACCGCTGTCCGGCCACCACCGACAATGACTTCTCAAGTCGTCAAAAGCAATCTTCCGTCATTCGGAATTTACCGGCGGTGGATCAATAGAGCTCTCGTCGTCAGCGAACTCTTGGATTGCATCGCATGCATACAGGAGTCGCTATAGACTACAATCAGATTGGGCTTAAAACCGATCTAAGAGATTAACTCTCCCGGGTCACCCTGCGTTGCGGTGGTAGAGGAACAATGTGGCGACTCTTCTCTGTATTGAAAACTGTCCATGTCAGACTGCGAACCCTCCATGCGGATTCCCTTGAGAGGGCGGACTTCAATCGAGCGAACAAGTCGGGCATCGTTAGGACTCATTGGACAACATCCAGCAATCAAGCTTCCAAATTTGGAAACTTCGGCCTTGAGCCTCGAGGCGGGTAGGGTTCGGACTTAATTCCACCCACCCGCCCGGACATATGCTATCTATCTCTAATCCGGCAAGAGCCCGTTGAAGCGATACATCACTCTTTGGGCGATTCCTCCTGGTTATGGATAGGATAAATGTTGCCCGAAAAAGCATAATCTCAATTTTTTGCAATAATTGCAGACGAGGAATCCGGAGCGCCCGTCGGCCGTCGTGAAATTACATGCTTCGCCGACTTAGCGTCCATAATCTGAAATCTTGTGCGATGGAAGTTCAGGAAAACCAAAAATAAATTTTGGGACAATCGGGCCCCGAATATAACCCTAGTCCGCAACAAGAGGGTGCATTACACTCAGGCACCGGTCACAAAAATCAAAATGCAAAAACCCCATAGAGGGCACGAAACCGTACTAGAGGGATGGCTTAGCGGACCCTGTAAAATTCACAGTACAGAAGGCGTCGTCCCAACACATAGCCTTCGAGCATGTTGGATATTACGGTAGGTGGCCAAAAGTGGCGAGGAGCCTCTAGGCCCAGAAAACCACTCCAACAATACCGGTACGGTATCAACAGTCTTCGAGACTTTTGCATCAAAAAATATCGCGAGCGAACAATCGGCAGCCTGGCGAAGTCTACCAAGTAGCAACAACAAATCCATGGGCGACGCCATCACCTTCAGCGCCCGATGTGAACCTAAATTCGAGCGGCCCGAGCACCCGACACCACCATCACCTTCAACGCCCGGTGGCGAACCTAAATTCGAGCGGCCCGAGCACCGGCTGACAACGGTACTTAGTCCAATAGTGGATGGCTTTCGACTTACAAAGGTCCTCATGGATGGCGGCGTGATTAAACCTCATCTACGAAACCCTTCAAAAAATGGAAATAGGCTGGAGCCGCATTGGCGAAGCAACACAACCTTGGAGGAATAATCCCTGGCCAGGAAGCGCTGCAGGGAAAAATCACACTCGATGTGGTGTTACGGCTCGCCGGACAATTCTGAATCGAAGAAGTCACGTTCCAAGTGGCCCGTTCAACAGCGGATATCACGCTATACTAGGGCGAGGCATTCACAATTTTCAAGCCGTACCCCATTACGGGTACATGAAGCTCAAAATGCAGGCCGGGGAATAATCACTCTCGTTAGTGATCGGACACGGCACTCGCGCCAAAAACAAGACAGCCACATTAGCCACAGGCCCTATCGAAGCCCTAGCGGCGAAGAACTCACCATGCTGCGCTCTATGGTGAAACGAGGGACGACGTGATACTCGATAAGAGATCCAAGTCCACCTCCTTTAAACCAGCGGACGAAATAATAAAATTCCAGGTCCACCGCGGACCCAACAAAGGCGGCCTCCATCGGGGCACAATTGAACCACGATGTAGGCGCGCCTTGCGAAATTCGCCGGGAAAATTGGGACATTTACTTTGGCACCCCTCGGATATGCCGGAATCCCATGATTGGCGAACAACTTTGCCTCAACATCCTCAAAGATTCAAGCGATCAAGCAGGCTCTTGACGATTTTCGAACCCAAAAGGCGAGGCAATGGGAGAAGAACTAGCCAAACTCTTTGGAAGCGGATTCATCAGAGATATCAAACATCCGGATTGGCTAGCAAATATGGTAATGGTACCAAGGAAGGACAAATCCTGGTGCCTATGCGTCGATTTTAAAGACCTTAACAAGGCCTGCCCAAAGGATCCCTTACCCCTCCCCCACATCGACCAGATAATCGATGCTACTGCAGGACACGATTCATTGTGCTTCCTTGGCGCATACTCGGATACCATCAAATTAAGATGGCGGAAGTAGACCAAGCTGCAGCGGCATTCATCACTCCATATGGACCATTACGCTTCAACACGATGCCCTTCGGACTTAAAAGCGCCGGCGCAACATATCGGCGCATGATTCAAACATGTCGGCCCACGGATCGGCAAAGCAGTGAGAGGCATCGTGAGCGGCGTGGTCGTCAAAACCAAGCTGCGTCGAAACTCTAGTAGACGACTTGAGGCTCACATTCGACAACCTCAGAGCATATGACATCAAGCTGAATCCGGAAAAATGCGTTTTCGGCATACCAGCCGGAAAGCTACTGGGCTTCATTGTATCCGGTAGAGGAATTGAAGCAAACCCAGCCAAGATCTGAGCTCTGTCACAGCTAGATATCCCAAAAGACCTCAAGCAAATACAAAAATTGACTGGATGCGTGGCGGCTCTAAGCCGCTTTATCTCCCGTCTAGGAGAAAAGGCATTGCCCCTCTATCGCCTCCTCGGTGCACCGAACACCAGTGGGCGGATCTGCCCTTCTTGGGACTCGAAGAAATAAAGGCCATATTGGCAACAAATCCGGTCTGGCTGCGCCCAACACAGGCGAACCAATGTTGTTATACATCGCAACAACGCATCAAGTTATAAGCGCGGTACTCATCGTCGAGCGAGAGCGAAGGGCATAAATTCCCTCTTCAAAACCGTGTATTATCTATCCATTGTGTTAACCCCACAAGTCCGTTACCCACACTATCGAGAAGATAGCGTGTCACGGTGTTCATAGCATCCGGAAGCTCGACACTACTTTCAAGAGTGTTCGATACTTGATGGCCTCAGTACCACTCAATGACATCATAAATAACATGACATAGCAGGCGGGATTGCAAAATGGGCCATTGAGCTCTTACCATTCGATATAACTTACAAACCTCGGCGAGCTATAAAGTCACAAGTTTTGGCTGACTTTGTCATTTGAATGGACAACGCGAACTCCCTAAAAAGTGGCGCATACTCAATTGGATTATGCGCCGGCGGCTCTAAAATGTTGGCGGATTGGATGCTGGCGTCGTATTGGCGTCCCCGACGAGGACACGATCCAATCGTACTTCAAATAATGTACGGACTCCAACAACGCGGCGAATCTGAGGCCCTTTACATGGTCTCCGGATGGCAATCTCCATGGGCATTCAATGCCTAGAGGTCTTGTGAGGATTCAAACCTTGCAATATCCCAAATAAATGGAGATTTGGCGCCAAGGATCGAAAATGGCAGCATATCATAGCGATGTCCTAAAATGTCATTTCGGTTTGAAGGACTCGAATTCCATCACGTGCCGAGATAATAACCAAGCAGCGGCGTCTTTGTACGCATCGGCATAAAAGCGTGACGTTGTCCTCAAACATCTTCTGGGCGGCTCTTCAAGCCATCCGTACTATGGGAAGAGGTCCGGAAATGAAAAACCGGAAAAACTGCGCCAACCGGCGATCGGTGATGACACAACACCTTGACCCACGACATAATGGCGATGTCGCCCGTGGGCAGAACCATTCCTAGCCTACTTGCTTGGCAGGAACTTCCGAACCAAAATGAGGCCCGCCGCATAGTCCGGCGATCTAAAGCCTACAAGGTCCATGAGGAGAACTTTATAAGAAAAGCACAACGGAGTCCTTCAAGGTGTATCTCCGAAGAGGAAGGCGAAACCTCTGGCTGAAATTCATGCGGAATAGGCGGACACCAAGCCGCAGCTCGGGCCCTTGTAGGAAAGGCATTCCGTCAGGATTTTATTGGCCGGCGGCGAGGCGGATCTTTCGGGACTTAGTCCAAAGATCGTCGGTTGTCGACTCTTTGCTAATCGAGCGATATGCCACCACCGCCCTCAAAACTATACCCATTACGGCGTTCGCGGTGCAGGGGGCTTGACATGGTTGGACCCTTAAAGGGGAACCCACAAGCAAAAGGTACTTATTGGTCATGGTGGACAAGTTCACCAAATGGATAGAGGCCAAACCGGTTAAAGCGGCGATGCGGACGATGATAGACTTTATATGCGGGGTAGTACATCGTTATGGTGTCCCCCAGCATCATCACCAATAACGGCACGAACTTCACGGCCGGCGAGGTTAAGTCATGGTGCAAAAACATGGGCATTAAGCTCGATTACGCGATCTATCATCCTCAAACCAGCGGTCAAGTGGAGCGAGCAAATGGTCTCATAATGGCGGCATTAAACCCGGACTAGTCGCGGTCACTTACAATCGACACGCCTTTGGGTAGAGGAGCTTCGACTCCGTGCTCTAGGGGCTGCGGACAACGCCCAACCGTACTACGGATTCACACCATTTTTTATGGTATCTGGCGCGAGCGATTCGCCTGTGACATTATTCATGACTCACCTCGAGTGCGCATGTATGAAGAAAGAAGAGGCGAGCTGGATCGGCGGGACAGCTTGGGCGCATTGGAGGAAAAAGCGGCGTCGCCAAGGCTCGTTCCGCATTCTATTAGCAGCGAGCTTGAAGATATCAAAAGCGAAATGCGGGCCAAGACTTATAGCGTGGGCGAACTAGTTCTCGCCTACGGACAAGAAAAGGACAAGCTCAAGCCCAAATGGGAGGGCTCCTTCATTATCGATCAAGTCGACGGCGAACATACCGTCTCTGAAATGCATCGGACAACCGACTCGAGCGAACCCATGGAGCGCAGCCGCCTCCAGAAGATTCTCGCCTAGCGCGGACTCGAGTTCGTCCCTTTCCCGCTCAAATTTTTACACTTGGCTGTCTTTTGTTTCTCTTTCTTCTCTTAACCCTTTTACTAAAAAGCCCTTAAGGGCCTACTTGCGCATTGTTAGCATACACTTGGCGTGCCATCCGCACTCATTATACAGGGGCTTCTTTTCGAAGCTCAATTGTAAGCCTCATGCCCGACACATGTACCTTTACTCACCATTATATGCATCGATATGACTTAAGTTTTGGCCAAGCTGGGTTGCACGGCTCTGTGCTTACCCTACATTCCGATTGTTCGGCTAGGAGGTAAAGGAGCACCTCTGCGATTATTCTTGCCGGGTCGGCCGGATGTGTACCTCGGTAGGTGAAGCGAAAGCTAAGCGTTCTTAAGGAATATTGGTCGGTGACTTGAAAGATGATTTTTACCTAATTACTTATCTGCCCCGGATGTTTTTACCTTTTTTATGATCAGGACATGCACTTTAGGGCATGCCTCGAGAAAAAGAACCCTTAGCGGAACTATTCTCCTGGAAGATGTTTCTTACTAACCATGTAATATAACATGGATAGTTGGGTACTTATACGATAAAGCGCGATGACCCTCTTTGGTCTCCATGCATACCCGGTTGTTTCTTAACCGGCGGTATTCGGACACACTCGGACTCTAGGGTCGAGGTTGAAGCGAAAAGGTCGGCAAAGACAAGCGATCTACAATCCGGCTAGAAGGCATTTCACATGTCATTTTAAAAATACATTGTCAAATCTATTGGTATGTATTCTGCTCAATCCGTCTAACAGCTGTCTAATTCTGAGTCCCATTGGGAAAATTTAGCGGCCAACTCTACTTGGCAGTATACTAAACTCACGAGGATCTCCTTCCCAAGACCCACTGAGTCCGACCTCGGCCATGTGGTTGGGATCCGCCTTCTTGTACTGCGTCTTCACCATAGCCCGAGGCCTCCACAGCACCTTGGTGGCGAGGCTGAAATCTTCCATAATCGGGCGCTGCCGCACCCCATGAAGCTTCTCCATAAGCTCCCCAAGGCCTTGGTAGGTATAGGGCTGGCCATAAAGCACAGGCGGCGCCGCTCATTACTGCCGAACTTCGTTCGAGCAGTACTGCAACTTCGGGAAGTTGATCACCCGTTGATCTTGGCATCTCCTCAGCGAGGCGACACTGTGAGTATACCTACAAGCCATATTTTGTCAATTGACTTCCTCGCCAAACTCTTCTTTTCAAAGAGTCGCTCAAGCACTTACTATAGATCGCGTGACAAGCGCCGATTCTCCTTAGCAATTTGGACAGCTCGGCCGGACGCCTTCGGCTCCTCTCCAAGCTGGGCGTGGGCATCTTGGAGCTTGTTCCTTTCTTCTTTGCACTCTATTCGGCACCCTCTCGCCCGGCCTTGGTGGCCTTGATGATTCTGCCTATCCGGATCTTGTCGTGGCCTTTCTACAATGTCATTATTAAACTTACGCACACCGCACAGTGCTTATATTTTTCAAAAAATGTGTTACCGGGAGGAGTCTCTGTGTTCCCTCCTGCGGCAGCAAGTGAGGCCTCCAATTGGGCCTTGCACTCTTCCAGCTCCTGAGACAGTTGGGCATTCTTCTCGGTAAGATCCTGTGTTTCAAATGATCCTTAAATCAGTTAGTATAACTACTTTAAGTCTCGGGGGCTACTGGCATATATAGCTGTTAAATTCTCTTACCCGTATGTCTTTTATGTACTGCTCCATGGCTCTGGTAAAACCATCTTGAGCAGCACGAAGGTGCGCGTCCCCCGCGTTAAAGGCATTCAACGCCTCAGGGGAGAAGCACGCGTCATGAAATCTTGTCGTGGCGCCTATGGTTCATGGCGCTCTCCACCTCGAACTTGGTGGCGGGCCGATGCTGTCGGCATCCTCCGTCGGAGGTGTCGGCTCGCGCCTTCGCTTCGCCTCGCCCTCGAGGCGAGTCTTTGGGCACAGGTAGTAGAGGTTGGATTGGCAACCTCCGCCCATGATCCGGCGGGCACTTTTTCTCCTACAAAGATTATGAGCACTCAAGCGCTTCCTGGAACATTGCTCGAATAATTAGCTGCGAGCTATACCTTTGCGGCGGCGTTTCGATCCGCGCGCTCCTCTTCCGCCTGCTGGTCGGGTGGCCTTTGTTGGTCGGGAATGGGCGCTCTACAAAACACCATCGTATGCAAAGGTCAGATATGAGCGAGGAAGAAACAATGGTGTCGGGGCTTCGGCCACAATCACCTAGGAAGCCGGATATAATCTGGGGTAGTTAGCCGTTATGGCGACTAAAGCATTATCCATGTTGAGCTGGTGGAACACCCGTCAATTAGCTCCACCTTTATGTCGGATCCTCTTGAGGCGGATCGAGATCTCTCGGATCCTCGGGTTGCGAGGCTGGACTTATCATGTCCTCCTGATCGCGCGGTTCTGCGCCGAACCTAATATGAAAGCTTAAACTTGAAAGCAGGTCGGACCCTTAAAGTGTTAAGCTTACCGGTAGCCGGGGGTTATTCATGGAGAACCCATTCAAAGGGTTCGTCGAAGGAATCCTCCTTCTCCCCCTTATGCAGGCGGACAGGATCTGCGCGGATCCTCGGCGAATCTGTCGTTGCGGCCATGGCGGGTGGCATCGTCTTCCGTTGAAATCCCACATGGGGTGGCCTGTCTTGCGATGGCTGCACCCCAGCGTAATGCATGTTGCCATGACTCAATCATAGTCAGCCGGAGTAAACCAATAATCTTATTCGGCCCATCGGATAATGGGCGCTCTTGTCTTCCTCGGTTGGGGGCTCATGAGCGCCAGCTAAGCGTTTCTTCAAGGAAGCGATCTTTGAACTCCGGGAAGCCCGACCGAGCGAGGTCGGCGTGGGCGTCCTCTATAAAACCATTCCGAAGCCGGTCTTGGGCGCCTTCTAAGGGTTCGGATGGATATCCGGTCGGCATCGCCATATTTGGCGCCGCCCACGATATATGGACCCCTCGTGTGGCGGGGTACAAAGCGAAACAACCTCTTCCACGATTGCAAAATGGGGCTCGATGCCCGAAATAGCTCGCAAGAGCTACATAACCCCGATGTGCGGGATGGGCGGGCGTAAGGTGATGGAGCTAGAGTCCATAGAACTCCGAGGCCAGCGGAGGAGCGGATGTATAGAAATCCGAGGTCCCCTTATCAAATAGGGGACAAAGCATACCGCTCCCCTTTGTTGGGACTTGGCGTAGCCTCGCACCTTCCCACCTTGGTAGGTGGCCAGCCCGGCTCGAACCGGAACCATGAAGGCTGGAGGGAGATATCCCCCCGCTTGGAGCTTCACCAGCTCGTTGTGTGGAACAGAGCATCTCCTCCAATCTCTTGGCATAGGGCTGGGAGCGTGAGAAGAGGAGCCGCGTCGACAATCCATGATGGAATGGATTCTTGGTCAGAGGCGCTCCGATGAGTATTCGCGGAGGGAGGATGGTGCGATTTGGATCTGGATTCTCCCCTCTCTTATAGGCAGATTATTTGCACAGCTCAGGGGTAAAACATAAAAGATACCCTGGCTTTTTGCATTCGTGCGATGTGTGGAAGAAGGCCATTATTGGGCGTGGGAGCCAAGAAGCGCAACATTGATGAGAAGCGGACAACTTATTGGCGGTACATCAGAACGAAGGAGAACCCGCCTTACAGCGCCGAGGACTACATCTGTGTTGGACTTATCGTCATTGAAGCTTTGGTTAGGAGAGACTCTTGAGGAGTCTGGACTAGGGGTGTCAGGACGGCGGACTATCATCGTCCACGGACTCCAAGACTCTGAAGATATAAGATTGAAGACTCCGTCCCGTGTCAGGATGGGACTTTCCTTGGCGTGGAAGGCAAGGTTGTATCTGGATATGTAGATCTCCTACCATTGTAACCGACTCTGTGTAACCTAGCCTTCTCCGGTGTCTATATAAGCGGAGGGCTTTAATCCGTAGAACATGCGTCCATTACAACAATCATACCATAGGCTAGCTTCTAGGTTTAGCCTCCTTGATCTCGTGGTAGATCCAATCTTGTAATACACATCATCAATATTAATCAAGCGGGGCGTGGGGTTTTACCTCCATCAAGAGGGCCCAAACACAGGTAAAACATCGTGTCCCTTGTCTCCTGTTACCATCCGCCTAGAGCGCTACCAGTTCGGGACCCCCTACCGAGATCCGCGGTTTGACACCAGCAGTCTGTTCAACCACCCCTCCACGACCACCCTCCATCGTCTCTGTTCATCAACCCTCCACACCACGGGGTCTGTTCATCGAGGCAATGCCATCGCTCACTGTTCATCCACCCCGCGCAATGCTCCTTTGTTCATCAATCGATCGGCTTGATTGCAGCGATAGCGAAGAATCGCTCCATCGAGTTGATTAACAGCCATCGATCCATCGCTCGGGTTCGATAACGCGCTGCACTGCGGTCTGTCGCTCGGGTTCGATTAAAACAACGCCTCGCTTCGGGTTGATTAGAAACCAACGCCTACGCACACCAGCGTGCACTGTATGAGAAAGCGCGCCGGCTCTCCACCGTAACGGCAACTCCCGAAATTTTCCTCCCCTCGCTTCTACCCTTTGTTTTTCCGTCATGGGCCGGCCCAAAAGAATGTCATGCGGTGCGTCTCCGACCCGCCGGGGCGAAAAGCCCATTTCTGTCATGATTTTTTGTCATAGAAGCGAGGCCCACCACATCTATGATGATCTGGGTTTTGTCACAATTATCGTCATAGAAGTGTCATATGTATGTGAGAAAAAAAATTCGTTCGGCCCAAAATGTCACGGATGTGTCTTTTTTTGTAGTGTTTCTTATGTATGCAGGCTTCTCCATATGTGCATAAACCCAAAAGCTTTGATCATTTCATCAAGCGAATGTTCAACTCGAGATGCTTGCACCGGCCCATAGATGGGCTTTGGAGCTTACATACCTTGTTAGTATTCTTAGGATAGACAAAACCTTCGGTGCATCATATACAATTCTTCCTTAAAAGCCGTTAAGGAATGCCGTTTTGGCGTCCATTTGCCATATCTCATAATCGTAGAATGTGGCAATTGCTAACATGATTGAGACGGACTTAAGCCGCTTCTGGTGAGAAGGTCTCATCATAGTCAACCCCTTGAACTTGTCGATAACCCTTAGCAACAAGTCGAGCTTTATAGATGGTAACATTACCATCCGCATCCGTCTTCTTCTTAAAGATCCATTTATTTTCTATCGCTCGCGCCGATCATCGAACAAATCTGTCAAAGTCCATACTTTGTTTTCATACTTGGATCCTATCTCGGATTGCATGGCTTCAAGCCATTTGTTGGAATCTGGGCCCGCCATTGCTTCTTCATAGTTCGAAGGTTCACCGTTGTCTAACAACATGATTTCCAAGACGGGGTTGCCATACCATTCTGGTGTGGAACGTGTCCTCATGGACCTACGAAGTTCAGTAGTAACTTGATCCGAAGTACCTTGATCATCATTATTAACCTCTTCTCTAGCCGGTGCAGGCACCACAGAAACATCTTCCTGAGTTGTGCTACTTTCCGCTTCAATAGGCAGTACTTCATCAAGCTCTACTTTCCTCCCACTTACTTCTTTCGAGAGAAACTCTTTCTCTAGAAAGGACCCATTCTGGCAATAAAGATCTTGCCTTCGGATCTGAGGTAGAAGGTATACCCAATGGTTTCCTTAGGGTATCCTATGAAGACGCATTTTTCCGACTTGGGTTCAAGCTTTTTAGGTTGAAGTTTCTTGACATAAGCATCGCATCCCCAAACTTTTAAAAGCAGCGACTTAGGTTTCTTCCCAAACCATAATTCATCGATTGTCGTCTCAGCAGTTCGATGGAGCCCTATTTAAAGTGAATCGTGGTCTCTAAAGCATAGCCACAAAATGAGAGTGGTAGATCGGTAGAGACATCATAGATCGCACCATATCAATAGAGTGTGATTCTGACGTTCGGCACACCATTCTGTTGAGGTGTTCGGTAGGCGTGAGTTGTGAAACGATTCCATATTTCCTTAAGTGTGTGCCAAATTCATGACTTAAATATTCTCCCCACAATCTGATCGTAAGAACTTTATTTTTCTGTCACATTGATTTTCAACCTCACTCTGAAATTCCTTGAACTTTTCAAAGGTCTGAGACTTGTGTTTCATTAAGTAGACATACCCATATCTACTTAAGTCATAAGTGAGGTGAGAACATAACGATAACCACCGCGTGCCTCAGCGCTCATTGGACCGCTTTTACATCGGTATGTATGATTTCCAATAAGTTGGTTGCTCGCTCCATTGTTAGGAGAATGGAGTCTTGGTCATTTGCCCATGAGGCATGGTTACATGCGTGTCAAATGATTAAGTAATCAAGAGACTCCAAAAGTCCATCTGCATGGAGCTTCTTCATGCGTTTGACACCAATGTGACCAAAGGCGGCGATGCCACAAGTATGTGGGACTATCATTATCAACCTTACATCTTTTGGTATTCACACTATGAATATGTGTAACATCACATTGAGATTCATTAAGAATAAACCATTGACCCGGTGGGGCATGACCATAAAACATATCTCTCATATAAATAGAACAACCATTATTCTCGGTTTAAATGAGTAGACATCTCATATTAAGCGAGATCCGGATACAATGTTCATGCTCAAAGCGGCACTAAATAACAATTATTGAGGTTTAAAACTAATCCCGTAGGTAAATGTAGAGTAGCGTGCGGCGGTGATCACATCAACCTTGGAACCATTCCGGCGTGCATCGTCACCTCGTCCTTTGCCGATCTCCGCTTATTCGCGGCTCCTATTTTGAGTTACAAATATGAGCAACCACACGATATCAAATACCGGGAGCTACTACAGTCTTGGTAAGGTACACATCAATAACATGTATGTCACATATACCTTTGGTGTTGCTGGCCTTCTTGTCCGCTAAGTACTTGGGTCAGTTCCGCTTCCAGTGACCACTTCCCTTGCAATAAAAACACTCAGTCTCAGGCTTAGGTCCATTCTTTGGCTTCTTCCCGACAGCTTGCTTGCCGGGCGCGGCACCTCCCTTCCGTATTTCTTGAAACCCTTTTTACCCTTGCCATTCTTCAACTTAGTGGTTTTATTCACCATCAACACTTGATGTTCCTTTTTGATTTCCACCTCCGCCGATTTCAGCATTGAATATACTTCAGGAATGGTTTTCTCCATCCCCTGCATATTGGAGTTCATCACAAAGCTCTTCTAGCTCGGTGGAAGCGACTGAAGGATTCTGTCAACGACCGCATCATCCGGGAGATTAACTCCCAGCTAAGACAAGCGGTTGTGCAACCCAGACATTTTGAGTATGTGCTCGCTGACGGAACTATTTTCCTCCATCTTACAACTGTAGAACTTGTTGGAGACTTCATATCTCTCGACCCGGGCATGAGCTTGGAAAACCATTCTATGCTCTTGGAACATCTCATATGCTCTGTGCTGCTCGAAACGCTTTTGGATCCCCGGTTCTAAGCTATAAAGCATGCCGCACTGAACCAGGGAGTAATCATCAACACCACGGCCTTAGCGTTCATAACATCTTGGTTATTTGGGCGGTGCTTCACCTAGCGGTGCTTCAGGACATATGCTTTCTTGGCAGCTATGAGGATGATCCTCAAGTTCGGACCCGGTCCAGTATAGTTGCTACCATCGTCTTTCGACTTGGTTTTCTCTAGGAGCGTTGAAGTTGAGGACAACATTCGCGTGGGCCATTTGATCTACAAGACATATTGTAAAGATTTTTAGACTAAGTTCATGACAATTAAGTTCATCTAATCAAATTATTTAATGAACTCCCACTCGGATAGACATCCTCTAGTCATCTAAGTGATACGATCCGAGTCAACTAGGCGTGTCCGATCATCACGTGAGACAGACTAGTCATCATCGGTGAACATCTTCATGTTGATCGTATCTTCTATATGACTCGTGTTCGACCTTTTGGTCTCTTGTGTTCCGAGGCCATGTCTGTACATGCTAGGCTCGCCAAGTCAACCTAAGTGTTTTTGCATGTGTAAATCTGGCTTACACCCGTCGTATGTGAACGTCAGAATCTATCACACCCGATCATCATGTGGTGCTTCGAAACAAAGAACTTTCGCAATGGCGCACAGTTAGGGGGAACACTTTCTTGAAATTATTATGAGGGATCATCTTATTAATGTTGCCGTCGTTCTAAGAAAATAAGATGCAAAAACATGATAAACATCACATGCAATCAAATAGTGACATGATATGGCCAATATCATTTTGCTCCTTTTGACCTCCATCTTGAGCGCCATGATCATCATAAATCACGGCATGACACCATGATCTCCATCATCATGATCTCCATCATCGTGTCTTCATGAAGTTGTCTCGCCAACTATTACTTCTACTACTATGGCTAATGGTTTAGCAATAAAGTAAAGTAATTACATGGCGTTATTCATTGACCTTGGTCATACAATAAATTAAGACAACTCTATGGCTCCTACCGGTTGTCATACTCATCGACATGCAAGTCGTGATTCCTATTACAAGAACATGATCAATCTCATACATCACATATATATCATTCATCACATCCTTTTGGCCATATCATCACCGCCATATCTTTGCAAAAACAAGTTAGGCGTCCTCTAATTGTTGTTGCAAGTTTTTCTGTAGCTACTATAGGTTTCTAGCAAGAGCGTTTCTTACCTCGCCAAAAACACAATGTCATATGCCAATTTCTATTTACCCTTCATAAGGGTGAGGAGTCCCGGATTAGGGGGTGTCAGGATAGCGAACTATCACCTTTGGTGGGACTCTGGACTATGAAGATACAAGATTGAAGACTCCGTCCCGTATGCGGATGGGACTTTCCTTGGCGTGGAAGGCAAGCTTGGCGTCTGGATATGTAGATCTCCTACCATTGTAACCGACTTTGTGTAACCTAGCCCTCTCTGGTGTCTCTATAAACCGGAGGGTTTTAGTCAAATGGGACGGACAACAATCACACCATAGGCTAGCTTCTAGGGTTTAGCCTCTCGATCTCGTGGTAGATCTACTCTTGTACTACCCATATCATCAATATTAATCAAGCGGGAGTAGAGTTTTACCTCCATCGAGAGGGCCGAACACAGGTAAAATATCGTGTCCCTCGTCTCCTGTTACCATCGCCTAGATGCCGTTCGGGACCCCCTACCGAGATCCGCGGTTTGACACCGACCTTTGGTCCTTTCATTAAGAGTTCCTCTGTGATGTCACCATCGGGAAGGATGCCTCGTCCGTCTTTAAAGCGGCACCATTGCTAAAGGCCTTGGCCCTTGGCCAAACTCTCCGACTAAGCGGTTTCTTATGACCGCCTATTCGATTCGCCGTCACCGGCGATGACTTCTCGGGTCGCGAAAGCAATCTTCATGTTAACTTCGGAACTTGCGGCAGTTAGATCTGATGGAGCTCTCCTCCTTAAGCGAGCTCTTGGATCGCGCCGCCACCACAGGAGTCGCTGAGACTACGATCAGATTGGGCCTAAAACCGATCGAGAGATCAACTCTCCCGGGCTACCCACCGTTCTTGTGGTGGAGGAGCAATCTGGCGACCCTTCTTCTATATTAAGGACTAGCTATGTCCGGATTCACGACCCCTCCATGCGGATTCCGCGGAGGGGCGGACGTCGATCAAGTCCTGAACCTAAAAGTCGGCGGCGGGTTGGATTCATTGGACAATATCCAAAACCCAAGCTTCCAAGTTTAGGAACTTTTCGGCCCTTGAGTCTTTGATCGGACGGGGTTCGAATTTAATTCCACCGCCCACCCAAATATAGCGATCTATCCGAATCCGGCAGAGCCCTTTGAAGCGATTACACCATTCTTGGGCGATTCCTCTGGTTATGGACGGGATAAAGGATTGCCGCAAGGAAGGCGCAATTTCACTTTTACGCAATAATTGCACGAGACAAGGGAATCCTAAGCGCCATAAGTCATCGTGAAATTACGCTTTGCCGACTTGGCGTCCATAATCTGAAATCTTGTGCGATGGAACACACTGGAAAAGCGAAACCAAATTTTGGGACAATCCGGGCCCGAATACAACCCTAGTCCGAAATAAAAGGGTGCATCATCGCCAGGCACCTGGGTTAAATACCAAAAAGCAAAAACACCCTAAAGGGCATGGAACCGTACTGGAAGGATGGCTCAATGGACCCTGCAAAATTCATAGTATAGAGGGCGCCACTCCAACTCATAGCCTTCGAGCATGTTGGATAGAACGGCAGGTGGCCAAAAGTGGCGAAGAGCTTCTAGCTCCAAAGAACCAGCCCAGCAACACCCGTCACGGTATTGCGGTCTTGAGACTATCGCATCAAATAATATCTTGAAGCGAACACTCTGCAGCCTTGCGAAGTCTACCAAGTAGCAACAATAAATCCATGGGTGACACGGCTATTACCTTTAACGCCCGTTGGCGAACCTAAATTCGAACAGCCCGAGCACCGGCCGCATTGGTCCTCGGTCCAATAGTGGGCGGACTTCGCCTTACCAAGGTACTCATGGATGGCGGCAGCCAGTTAAACCTCATTCTGAGAAACCCTTCAAAAATGGGAATAGGCTGGAGCCGCATTGGCGAAGCAGCACAACCTTTAGAGGAATAATCCTAGTCGGGAAGCATGTTGCCGCAGGAAAAATTACACTAGATGTGGTGTTATTTCATGGACAATTCTGATCAGGAGCTCATGTTCAAAGTGGCCCGTTCGTGGCGGATATCACGCTTTATTAGAGGCGAGAGGCATTCACAATTTTCAACCTATACCCCATTACGGGTACATGAAGCTCAAAATGCGGGCCCAGCGGAATCATCACTCTTGCCGATGATCCGGACATAGCACTCCGCTGAAAATAAAACAGCCGCACTAGCCCTCGAGGCACTATCCAAAGCCCTAGCGGTGAGGAACTCCTTCTTATTGCGCTCCCACGATGGACGGGGATGATGTGATACTCGATAAGAGATCCAAATCCACCTCTTTTTAAGCCCGGTAGACGAAATAGTCAAATTCAAGTCCATCCAATGGACCCTACAAAGATGGCCTCCATTGGGGCACGCAGTTAAACCCGATGTAGGCGCCGCTCTCGAGAAATTCCTATCACGAAAATTGGGACATCTTTGCTGGCACCCTCGGACATGCCGGGAATCCCGCCGGTGGCCAAGCACACCTAAATATCCTAAAAGGATTCAAGCCGATCAAGCAGGCTCTTGACGTTTTCGAACCCAAGAGGCGAGGGCATGGGAGAGGAGCTAGCCAAACTTTTAGAAGCAGTTCATCGGAGATATAAAACATCCGGATGGCTAGCAAACCTAGTGATGGTAACAAGAAGGATAAATCCTGGCGCCTATGTGCCGACTTCAAGGACCTCAATAAGGCTTGCCCAAAGGATCCATTCCCCCTCCCCGCATCGATCAAATTATCGACACTACCGCGGAGCACGATTCATTGTGCTTCCTCGGCGCATACTCGGCTACCACCAAATCAAGATGGCGGAGCTAGACCAAGCATAGCGGCATTCATCCTCCATACGGACCATTCGGCTTCAACACAATGCCCTTCCGGGCTCAAAAGCGCCGGCGCAACATATCGCGTATGATTCGGACATATGCGGCAAACCGGATCGGCAAAGCGGTGGAGGCATACATAGGCGATGTGGTCGTCAAATCCAAGCATGTCGAAACTCTAGTAGATGACTTGGGGCTCACATTCGACAATCTCCAAGCATATGACATCAAGCTCAACCCAGAAAAATGCATTTTCGGCATACCAGCCGGAAAGCTCTTGGGCTTCATTGTATCCGGTAGAGGAATCGAAGCAAACCCAGCCAAGATCGAGCTCTGTCACAATTGGATATCCCAAAGACCTCAAAAAATACAAAAATTATTTGGGCGTGGCGGCTCTAAGCGCTTTATCTCCGCTTAGGAGAAAAGGCATTACCCTTTATCGCCTCTGCGGTATGCCGAACACCAGTGGGCCGAATGCACGCGCAATGGGACTCGAAGAAATCAAAGCCATATTGGCAACAAATCCGGTCTGGCCGTGCCCAACAGGCGAACCAATGCTATTATACATCGCGGCAACCCATCAAGTTGTAGCGCGGTGCTCGTTGTCGAGCGAGAAGCGGGCGGACACAAGTTCCTCTTCAAAACCAGTTTACTCGTGTCCCTTGTCCTAACTCCATACAAGTCCAGTATCCACATTATCAAAAGATAGCGTCGCGGTGTTCATAGCATCCGGAAGCTACGCAACACTACTTTCAAGAGTGTTCGATATGATAGCCTCGAAGTACCTCTTAATGACATTATAAACAACGCGCGGCCTTGTTGGCGGATGCAAAATGGGCCATCGAGCTCCTCCGTTGGACATAACACAAGCCACGGTGAGCTATTAAGTCGCAAGTTTTGGCCGACTTCGTGCGCCGAATGGACTGAATCGAACTCCCTAAAATGCAGGCGCATATTCAATTGGATCATGCGCCGGCGGCTCCAAAATGTTGGCGGCTTTGGCGGTAGCATCGTCTGGCGTCCCGACCGGAGACACGGTCCATCGTACTCGAGATAATGTACGGACTCCAACAACACAGCCAAATCGAGGCCCTTCTACATGGCATGCGGATGGCGATCTCCATGGGCATTAAATGCCTAGAGGTGCTTGCGAGGATTGAACCTCGCGATATCCCAAATGAATGGAACTTCAGCGCCAAGATCCGAAAATGGCAGCTCTTATGCGCCATCCTAAAATGTCGGCTCGGTTTGAAGGCTCGAATTTCACCATATAGCCGGGATAATAACCGGCGGCGGACGTATTAGCGCTTGTCGGTGCAAAGCGCGAGCCGTCCCTCCCAACATCTTCTGGGCGGGTTTCAAGCCATCCGTACTATAGGAGCAGAAGTCCGGAAACAACAATCCGGACCCAACCGCATCGCCCAGAGCACGAACATTACGACACAATCGGCGGTTACGCAAATGAAATAACACCTTGACCCATGAAATAATGGCGGTCATTGCCCGTGGTGAGCCATTCCTAGCCTACTTAACTAGGCGAGGAACTTCCGAGACAAAACAAGGCCCGCTGCATAATGCGGCGATCTAAAGCCTATAAGGTCCATGAGGAGAGCTTTATAAGAAAAGCACAAGGAGTCCTTCAAAGGTGTATCTCCGAAGAGGAAGGCGAAATCTTGGCTGAAATTCATGCGGACTCGGTGGGCACCACGCCGCGCCGGGCCCTTGTAAGCAAGGCCTTCCATACAGGATTTTATTGGCCGGCGGCCAGGCGGATGCTCGGGACTTAGTCCAGCAATCGTCGGTTGCCGACTCTTTACTAATCAAAGCCACATGCCACCCCCGCCCTCAAAACTATACCCATCACGGGCGTTTGCGGTGCAGGGGCTTGACATGGTTGGACCCCTTAAAGGAAGGAACCCACAAGCAAAAATACCTGTGGTCATGGTGGATAAATTCACCAAATGGATAGAGGCCAAGCAGATTAAGGCGGCCAAATCCGAACCGTGATAGACTTCATATCGGGGTAGTACACGTTACGGTGTCCCCATAACATCATCGCGATAACGGCATGAACTTCATAGCCAGCGAGGTTAAACTCGGTGCAAAAACATGGGCATCAAGCTCGACTACGCCCGATCTATCACCCTCAAACTAACGGTCAAGTTGAGCAAGCAAATGTTGGGGAGCGTTGCGAGAAAATTAAAATTTTTCCTACGGCTTCACCAAGATCCATCTATGAGTTCATCTAAGCAGCGAGTCTAGGGGAGAGTTTGCATCTACATACCACATGTAGATCGCGTGCGGAAGCTTGCAAGGTGATGATGTGAGTCGTACTCGGCGTGATTGAATCACCGATGACCAAGTGCTGAGCGGACAGCACCTCGCGTTCAACACTGCGTGCAGTGCGGGTGGCGTCTCCTCCGTCTTGATCCAGCAAGGAGGAAGGAGAGGTTGAGAAGACAGCTCCACCGGCGCCTGCGGCGTGGTGATGGTGGAGAAGCGATACTCAAGCGAGGGCCGCCCGAGAGCACACGGCGGAGGAGGTGTTGGGGAGGGAGGGCTGCGCCTTGGCTTGGGTGCGGCTGCCTCCCTCACCCCTCTATTTATAGGGGAAGGGAGAAGGGGCGGCCTCTAGATCCCATCTAGAGGCGGCTGACCAGGGAGGGACTTGCCCCCAAGCCAGGCGCCCCTCTGGGGTTCCCCTCAACCCTAGGCGCAAGGGCCCGGGGGAGGTCGCGCCAAGCCCACAGGGCTGGCCACCTCCCGCAGCCCAAGTGGCCCCCAGGAGGTGGCCCCTCCAGTGGACCCGGAACCCTTCCGGTGGCCCGGTACAATACAGTATGCCCAGAAACTTTCCGGTGTCCTTTTAACAACTTCCCATATATAAATCTTTACCTCCGGACCCTTAAAATCCTCGTGACATCTGGGATCTCATCAGGGACTCGAACAACATTCGGTAGTCACATACTAGTCTTCCTAATAACCCTAGCGTCACGAACCTTAAGTGTGTAGACCCTACGGGTTGGGAGACATGTAGACATGACGAGGCGACTCTCGGGCAATAACCAATAGCAGAGGTGCGGATACCCATGTTGGCTCCCACATGCTCCTCGATGATTTCATCGATTGAACCACGATGTCGAGGATTGATCAAACCACATATGCAATTCCCTTTGTCAATCGATGCGTTACTTGCGAGACTTCGATCGTCGGTATCCCAATACCTTGTTCGGTCTCGTTACCGGCAAGTCACTTTACTCGTCCGTAATGATGATCCGTGGCCAACACCTTGGTCACCTTGAGCTCATTATGATGATGCATTACGAGTGGGCCTGAGATACCTCTCCATCATGCGGGTGACAAATCCGATCTCGATCCATGTCAACCAGCAGATACTTTCGAAGATACCTAATGCACCTTTATAGTCACCCGATTCGTTGTGACGTTTGATACACCAAAGGCACTCCTCGGTGGCAAGGAGTTACGATCTCATGGTCGAAGGAAGAGATACTTGACATTGGCAAAAAAGCTTCTAGCAAGCGAACTATCGATCTTTTATGCTATGCTTAGGATTGGGTCTTGTCCATCACATCATTCTCCTAATGATGTGATCCGTTATCAACGACATCCAATGTCCATAGTCGAGGAAACCATGACTATCTATTGATCTGTGAGCTAGTCGACTAGAGGCTCACTAGGGACATATTGTGGTCTAAGTGTTCACTGCGTGTATTACGATTTCCGGATAATACTGTTATAGCATGAACAAAGACAATTATCATGAACATTGAAATATAATAATACTTTTATTATTGCCTCTAGGGCATATTTCCAATGATCTCCCACTTGCACTAGAGTCACCAATCTAGTTACATTGTGATGAATCGAACACCCATAGAGTTACGGTGTTGATCATGTTTTGCCTTGAGAGAGGTTTGGTCAGCGGATCTGCGACATTGGATCCGTGTGCACTTTGCAAATCTCTATGTCTCCATCTTGAACATTTTCACGGATGGAGTTGAAGCGGCGCTTGATGTGCACTGTCTTCTTGTGAAACACAGGCTCCTTGGCAAAGCGATAGCTCCTTTGTTGTCCGAGAAGAGTTTGATCGGCCCGGCGCATTGGGTATGACTCTAGGTCGGTGATGAACTCCTTCACCCAAATCGCTTCATCTTGCTGCCTCCGAGGCTGCCATGTATTACCTTCACAAGTAGATCCATACGGCGCTACTGCTTGCGGTTGCACCAGCTTCTTGCTCCACCATTCAACATATACGTATCCGGTTTGTGACTTAGAGTCATCGGATCTGGTCGAAGCTAGCATCGGCGTAACCCTTCTGATGAGCTCTTCGTCTCCTCCATAAGCGAAACATGTCCTTTGTCCTTTTCGGTGCCGGGATATTCTTGACCGCTGTCGGTGTTCCTTGCGGGATTACTTTGGTATCTTGCAACCAAACTTATGGCAAGGTTTACATCGAGTGCAGTACACAGCATAGCATACATAATAGATCCTATGGCTGAAGCATAGGGATGACACTCATCTCTTCTTTATCTTTTGCGTGGTGGGTGGTGAGCCGAGCTCAATCACACCTTGTAACATAGGCAGAACCCTTCTTGGACTGATCCATTTTGAACCTCTTCAAAATCTTATCAAGGTATGTGCTTTGTGAAAGACCTATGAGGCGTCTCGATCTATCTCTATAGATCTTGATGCCTAATATATACAGACTTCTCCAAGGTCCTTCATTGAAAACACTTATTCAAGTAGGCCTTAATGCTGTCGAAGTTTTGTATCATTTCCCATCAATAGTATGTCATCTACATATAATAGGAGAAATGCTCTGAGCTCCCACTCACTTTCTTATGTATGAGCTTCTCCATAAGTGCATAAACTAAGCCTTTGATCATCTCATCAGCGAATGTTCTAACTCGAGATGCTTGCAGGTCCATAAATGGATCGTTGGAGCTTGCATACTTTATTAGCGTTCGAGGATCGACAAAACCTTCCGGCTGCATCATATCAGCTCTTCCTTAAGATGTCCGTTAAGGAATGCTGTTTTGGCGATCCATCGCCATATCTCATAATCATAGTATCGGCAATTGCTAACATGATTGGACGGACTTTAAGCTTCGCTATGGGAGAGAATGTCTCGTCGTAGTCAATCCCTTGAACTTGTCGATAACCCTTAGCGACAAGTCGAGCTTATAGATGGTAACATTACCATCGCGTCCGTCTTCTTCTTAAAATCCATTTGTTTTCTAT
>JAHHZJ010001598.1:0-42304 GCA_021437245.1 Aegilops speltoides
AAAATACTGCCATGAATGCGAGCGATGCAAATAGTCACGGTAAGCAAGGATAGGACTATTAAACATGTCCTCCTCCGAGGGTAGAGCTGCGGAATGGTGTATAAAAGCGGATTTAATGCTCGTAATGGAGACCACCTGGATACTCGTCGTAGCCTTTCTCCTCCCCTAGCTGTTGCATCGTGAGTTCAGCAGGTCTACTGTCAGACGGGGCCTCGGTGAGCAGTCTGTGGGTAAGAAAAAATAAAAAGAAAAAAAAAAAAAAGAGTGACCTTTGTAGGATCGTTGAAGGCAAGAGTGTCTAGAGGGGGGGGGGTGATTAGACAACTCGACAAGATAAAAGTTTATGCCTTTTGATTAACATAAGTTCTTAGTAAGTTCATAATGAAGACCAAGTCAAGCATCATGCATACAAATCGAGCAACATACTAAACATGCAATTCTAGAGTATAGGGCAGCGGAAAGTAAATTGCATGAATAGTAAAGGAGAGATTGTGAAGAGCAAGCGCAATTTGGAACACGGAGATTTTCTCGTGGTTCCGATAGAGTGATGCTATCGTCAATCACGTTGATGGAGACTTCAACCCACGGAGGTAGCAACTGCGAGAGAGAGTCCACGGAGGCTCCACCCACGAAGGGTCACGAAGAAGCAACCTTGTCTATGCCATCATGGCTTCGCCCACGGAGGACTAGCCTTACTCGGGGTAGATCTTCACAGTAAGCGATCTCCTTGCCCTTACAAACTTCTTGGTTCTACTCCACATCTTGGTGGAGGCTCCCAAGCGACACCTAACCAATCTAGGAGGCACCACCCTCCAAAAGGTAATAGATGGTGTTGGTGATGATGAACTCCTTGCTCTTGTGCTTCAAATGATAATCTCCCCAACACTCAACTCTCCTCCTTGATTTGGCTGTGGTGGAGGAAGGGATTGAGTGGAAAGCAACTTGGGAAGGCTAGAAATCAAGTTCCATATGGTGGGAGTGAAGCAACAGATCTCAACACAAGGGTAGGTAGTTTTCTTCTCGAGAAATGTAAGGTAGGAGTGGTAGTTCTTTTCGATGGCTCTCTCCACGAATGAAGAGGAGGTGGAGGGGTATTTATAGCCTCACACAAAATCCAACCATTACACATTTGACCAATCTCGGTGGACGAAGTTGACAACTCGGTGGGACCAGAAAGTTCAAATCTTGTGAGCGTTGGGGTTTTGGTGGGACCGAAAATACAATCTCGGTTAGTCCGATTCTTCCAAAGTCTAGGGTTTGCCAATCTCGGTGGGACCGACTTTCTCATCTCGGTGACACCGATTTGAGTCTGAAGGATTCTGAAGCTTGGCAACACCAATTCGGTATGACCGAGTTTGGAATCGGAAAATCCGAGAATCTTAGGGTTTGGGTATATGGCTGGTGGTTCATCTCGGTGTGGTGAGTTTGGAATCGGTGGGACCGAGATTACTTATGGGTTCATGTTGGAGTGAAAGATTGCTGATAGTTTGAGAGATAAATCACTAAGCACTTTGAGCAACGAGATCATTATCATAACCTCATCCCTTTTAATAGTATTGGCTTTCCTATGGACTCAATGTGATCTTGGATCACTAAACCAAAAATGGAGTCTTGAGCTTTTGCCAATCCTTTCCTTAGCATCCTAGGGGTTCACCTCTTGATCCTTTTGCCATGCGGAGTGATTGACTTTCTGAAACATACTTGATAAAAGCATTAGTCCAACCACAGCGTATGTTGTCATTAATTACCAAAACCACCTAGGGAGCAAATGTGCTTTCAATCTCCCCTTTTTGGTAATTGATGGCAACTACTGAAAAAAAGATATCAAAGCTTCTTGAAAGAAAGATAGGATTATCATTAAAGCTTTGACAAACATGTAGTACACAAGCTCCCCTACCAGTGTGCAAGATTCTAGATTTTGGTTTTGGACTACCACAAGCACACATGAGAGAAAAGCAAGATGTGCTACATGCAGCAGCTATATGCATCGGAGCGAGATGAAGGTAAATGAGAGATGATGCATATGTGCATGGTGATTTCTTGCAAACAAGTATTCACAAGCAAGTCACCATCATGCACATTACAAGATGCATATACTTACCTTGGAGTTCCTTGGTATTGTACTGAAGAAATAAACTTGGGAAAACAAGGTTAGATAACACAAAGTAGTTCTTCAACCAATAGCAAGAACATCAAGGGTACCAAGCGAGGGATGACATGTATAAAGAGTGTCTCATGTTGAGCACCAGCTTGAATCAACCAACATGTCTCCCAAGACTAAAAGATTTTCAATGAGCTCTGAGAGAATTTTGCTTTTCATAAGATACCAATTGTACTTTTAGGGCGATACCAATAGTGAGAGCAAGAGAAGCAAAATCAAGAGAATAATGCCAAATGTATTATCACGAGTGAAATATATGGCAAAGCTTTGATGTGATCCTCTCCCCTTAAGGTAAGATTGTTCTTCTTCCTTTAAAATATCTTTTCTCCCCTTATCCTCCAATCTTCCCCAGCTCCCCTAAATCTTCTCTCCTTTGACATCAAGTGCGAAAGGGCCCGAACCGGGGAGGGCAGGAAAGATGGAAGGAAAGAAGTGGGTTCATTAAGAATCACAACTTCAGCAAATTAGTATTAAGCGAAAATCATTTTAAATAAGCTGGAAGAAAGATGATATCGAGGTGAATATACGTCGGTGACAAGGGATTGATCTTGGATCGGTGAGCCAAAGTCGAGGAGACTTAGGGCAGATCCTTTTCGGTTAGACGAAGTGATGAATCGGTGGCCTTGAGTTTAATTCCAGGAAATTGAGAGATAATTCAGCTCTCTTTGCAAGAAATGTTTCAAAAGATTTGCAATGAATTTGTAAAAGATTTTCAAGGAATGGATCGAGCCAAAGGAATATACATATGAGCGGAGGAAAGCGAAAATGAAAAAGATTGCTAGATGAAGTTTTTTTAAAGGAAAACTCAACAAGAGAATCAAAAGAGACAATAGCAAAACTCCAAAACATATGTACTTCATCTAGGCGAGAATTGGCTGACTAGGTCACCTATGTTTGAGTATATTGACTTAGGAGTCAAATGAGAACATTTGATCATAGGTCATACTCATCGTTTAAGCTCAAAATGGGATTACCATTTTTAGATTAAGCATTTGATGTGATCACATCTTTTGAGGCTGCTTGTACTCATGTCTTTGAGCAAAGCTTTTCAAGATGTGAAAGACATACCTTGGGCTTGTTGTTGCTTGTTCTCATGTAGGTGAACTTGATGTAGATGCTCATAGGATGTGAAGTTGGAGCACCAATTCCAATTGTATAGTTCATCTTCCTACATGGGTTAGGCAAGCAAGGAAATACTCAAGAATATCCAATATGACATGAGTGAAGTACTAGAAGTGTATGGTGTCAAAAAGGATATGTGGAATTTTGTTCCTTGAACTCAACATCCCAAAGAGCTAGATACTTGGTCAATGACAAGATTACTCATGATTTGAGTGAGTGTGATAATCTTGTAGAATGTAGACCATCCAAGTACCTGCAAGGAGTTAGATGCAATGCAAGGGGGCAAATGTGTCCAAGACATATGATCATCATCATAAGAGAAATATCAAGGATTAGTCAATTAGGCTCATGCCTTGCATGCATCAATGGAGTTTTCACTCCAAGTTTGAAGCATCAATGATGTTCAACTCACTCCTTAAGCGACAAAACACTTTCTCATCAAGTGGTTTTGTGAAGATATCTGCAAGCTGTTTGTCGATCTGAACATGCTTAAGATCAATGTCACCCTTAGCAATGTGATCACGAATAAAATGGTGAGCGAACTTCAATGTGTTTCGATGCGAGAGTGTTGCAGGATTGTATCAATCTTAATCGCACTCTCATTGTCACAAAGCAAAGGAACATGTCTCGCATGTATCCCATAGTCTTTAAGCATTTGTTTCATCCATATGGCCCAGAGCACAACCACGAACCAGCGGCAATATATTACCTTGGCGATAGATAATGATATCGAATTTTGTTTCTTGGATGACCAAGATACAAGGGATCGACGAAATTGACATGTACCCGAAGTTGACTTTCTATCTATCTTGTCTCGGCATAGTCCAGTCGAATAGCCAACAAGATCGAAAGAGGCCCTCTTAGGATACCAAATGCCAAAGTTAGGTGTGTGTATCAAATATCTCACAATTCTTTTAACAGCTTTAAGATGACATTCTTTAGGAGCAGCTTGATATCGAGCACACATGCATACACTCAACATTATGTCAGGACGAGAAGCACATAGATATAGTAGAGAACCAATCATAGATCGATAAACCTTTTGATCAACAGGTTTTCCATCTTTAGTCAATTCATTATGTCCATTAGTAGGCATGGGGGTTCTCATACCTTTGCTCTCTTGCATGTTGAACTTCTTGAAGAGATCCTTAGTGTACTTAGTTTGTGAGACAAAAGTACCCTCCTTAGATTGCTTGATTTGCAACCCAAGGAAGAACTTGAGTTCACTCATCATGGACATCTCATACTTCTCCGACATAAGCTTTCCAAATTTCTCACTAAAATCAGGGTTAGTTGAACCAAAGATAATATCATCAACATATATTTGGCATACAAATAGTTCACCGTCTACTCTTTTAGTGAATAGCGTTGAGTCAATTTACCAATCTCAAATCCTTTTTCAAGAAGAAAGCTAGTTAAGCATTTGTACCAAGCTCTAGGAGCTTGTTTAAGACCATAAAGAGCTTTGTGCAATTTGTAAACATGATTGGGTTTTTAGGATTCACAAATCTGGGAGGTTGTTTCACAAAACTTCCTCCTCAATTTCACCATTTAGAAAAGCACTTTTAATGTCCATTTGATAGAGAGTAATGTCATGGTGGTTGGCATAAGCAAGAAGAATGCGAATGGACTCAAGTCTATGCAGGGCATAGGTCTCACCATAGTCCATACCTTCGACTTGTGTGTAACCTTGTGCTACAAAAGCGAGCCTTGTTGCGGATGACTTGTCCATCTTCATCTTGCTTGTTCGAAATACCCATTTGGTTCCAATAGCGTTTTGGTCATCCTTGGGCTTCTCTACCAAAGACCAAGCGTTGTTCCTCTCGAAGTTGTGCAGCTCTTCATGCATAGCGTTCACCCAATCCGGGTCTTCAAGCGCTTCTTCTACCTTCATAGGTTCAAGACTGAAATAAATGAGTAATGCTCACAAAAGTTAGCTAAGCGAGTTTTAGGCGAGTGATTCTCGGTCGATGTCATTCATCATTTGTTCCACAGGATGGTCTTTCTTGACTCTTGCTCGAACTCGGGATAGCTTTTGTCGTGGTGGTGGCTGAGCTTCCTCATCATCCTCATCTTCTTCTTAAATGCGTGTTGTTGGTGTTGTCTTGAGGTGGTGGAGAAGGAGGTTGTGGTGGATCTTCTTGTCGCACTTCCTCATCTTGGTGAGTTCCACTTGTGGAGAGCCTCCATGTTGCCTTGAGGTTCACCTTGCCGTGAGTGGGGGCTCCACATATGTAGATGAGGTACTCTCCTTCACTTCCATGGAACGAATCTTTCCAATGGATAAATCTTGAATGGCTTCCGATGGGTCCTTGTCTCCTACATCAATAGGCATTTGCTCTACTTGCGAGCCATTAGATTCATCAAACTTCACATCTACCGTCTCTTCAACCTTTGGGTGAAATTATTGTGAACACGGTAGGTGTGAGAGTTTAATCCATAACAGAAAAAAACCTTCATGAGTTTTAGGAGCAAATTTAGACCGCGATGCTTATCAAGAATATAGCACTTTGAACCAAAGACACGAAAATATCCCACTTGGGGTTTGTTACCGTAAGGAGCTCGTATGAAGTCTTGCCGAGGAGCTTGTGAAGATAAAAGTCTGTTGATGGCATGACAAGCTGTCTCGGCTTCACCCGAAGTGTTTGGTGTCTTGTATTCATCAAGCATTGTCCTCGCCATCTCAATGGCGTTCGGTTCTTCCTCTCAACAACCCGTTTTGTTGAGGTGTGTACGTGTGAGAACTCATGTAGAATTCCTTCCTCATCGAAAAAAGAGTCCACATGGGCGTTCTTGAACTCCGTTCGTTGTCCTCGAACCTTCTTGATCTTTACCTCAAGCGATTCTAAGCCTTTCTAGCAAAGGTTTTGAAGATTTTCTGAACCTGCGATTTGTCATCAAGGAAAAATACCCACGTAAATCTGGAAAAGTCATCAACAATAACTAGACCAAAGGAGTTACCACCAAGGCTTTTGTAAGCATTGGGACCGAAAGATCCATATGAAGAAGCTCAAGCGGTCTCCTTGTGGTCATGATATTCTTCACGGGATGACTTCCACCTACTTGTTTTCTGCTTGACATGCCTGCGAGTCTATCTTTGTCAAAGAAAACATCTTTAACACCAAGAATGTGATCACCTTTGATTAGCTTATCTAAATTTCGCATACCAACATGTCCAAGCCTTCTATGCCAAAGCCAACCTTTAGCAGATTTAGCAATAAAGCAAGTTCTAGGTTGAGCTTTCTTAGTGAAATCGACAATGTATAGGTCACCTCTCGAATGCCGGTAAAAACCACGTTATGATTGTCACTCTGAAAAACTTGGCAATCTACTTTGGTGAATATACGTTGAATCCAAAGTCAGCTAATCTAGACACGGAAAGTAAATTGTATCCAAGAGATTCAACAAGCATGACATTTTAATGGAGCTATCATGAGATATAGCCACCTTACCAAGGCCAAGTACCTTACCCTTGGAGTTGTCTCCAAAAGTCACATACTTGCGTGGACCATCGTTCTTTGCAAGCTCTCGAAACATGTCTTCATCTCGGTCATGTGATCGGTGCATCCACTATCAAGAATCCTCTTTTCCACGGATATGTAGTCTCTCAGATTTGCCATAAGGTGAGACTCTTCATGATCTTGTCTAGCTCGGTGTCGAATCGTCATCATGCTCATGCCCATCATCATATTGACCCATAGATAATTCATCATCAATACCTAGGTCAATTTGACAATGACTTACATCAGTTTTATCAACGTGATAATAATCATCGGAATGCGATACAAGAGCATTTCTAACAAGAACATTGATAAGTCCGGAATCACCCTTCCGTTTCATAAGATCACGAAGCTCAAGAAGCATTTATCAAAGTTGGGATCATTGAGGCGCAACATATCAAATTCAACAGTCTTGTATAGAATTTCATCAAGACCTCTCAAAAGTAGTCAGGATAAAGTTCTTCCAAGAACTTCCACATAACATAAGCGCACTCAAAGTTTGTGACAAGCGTAAGCAAGTTATCAAACAAGCCTCTAATGATAAGATTGACAGTTCTAAGGTTCTGAAGCAAATCAAGCTCTTCATCCATAGTGGGGTGCAAGGGGTCAAATGGTGGTACATATGGGGTTTCAACATATTTAGCATAAGTTGTACATCTTAAAGATAGCAACCATTTCAATCCTCCACGAGTTATAGGACACTCCATCAAGAATAGGCACTCTATGACTAACACTCCCCAAGCGTGAACACGTCCATCTTCCTCCAATGGTGTGCAAACCAAAGCAATGGAGACCAAGGCTCTGATACCAATTGTAGGATCGTTGAAGGCAAGAGTGTCTAGAGGGGGTGATTGAACAACTTCGACAAGATAAAGTTTATGCCTTTTGATTAACATAAGTTCTTAGTAAGTTCATAATGAAGACCAAGTCAAGCATCATGCATACAAGTCGAGCAACATACTAAACATGCAATTCTAGAGTATAGAGGCGTGGAAAGTAAATTGCATGAATAGTAAGGAGAGATTGTGAAGAAGCAAGCATAATTTGGAACACGGAGATTTTTCTCGTGGTTCCGATGGAGTAATGCTATCGTCAATCACGTTGATGGAGACTTCAACCCACGGAGAGGTGCTTGGTGCGAGAGTCCACGGAGGCTCCACCCACGAAGGGTCCACGAAGAAGCAACCTTGTCTATGCCATCATGGCTTCGCCCACGGAGGACTAGCCTTACTGGGGGTAGATCTTCACAGTAAGCGATCTCCTTGCCCTTACAAACTTCTTGGTTCTACTCCACATCTTGGTGGAGGCTCCCAAGCGACACCTAACCAATCTAGGAGGCACCACCCTCCAAAAGGTAATAGATGGTGTTGGTGATGATGAACTCCTTGCTCTTGTGCTTCAAATGATAATCTCCCAACACTCAACTCTCCTCCTTGATTTGGCTGTGGTGGAGGAAGGGATTGAGTGGAAAGCAACTTGGGAAGGCTAGAAATCAAGTTCCATATGGTGGGAGTGAAACAACAGATCTCAACACAAGGGTAGGTAGTTTTCTTCTCGAGAAATGTAAGGTAGGAGTGGTAGTTCTTTCGATGGCTCTCTCCACGAATGAAGAGGAGGTGGAGGGGTATTTATAGCCTCCACACAAAATCAACCGTTACACATTTGACCAATCTCGGTCGGACCGAAGTTGACAACTCGGTGGGGCGAGAAAGTTCAAATCTTGTGAGCGTTGGGGTTTCAGTGGGACCGAAAATACAATCTCGGTTAGTCCGATTCTTCCAAAGTCTAGGGTTTGCCAATCTCGGTGGGACCGACTTTCTCATCTCGGTGACACCGATTTGAGTCTGAAGGATTCTGAAGCTTGGCACCAATTCGGTATGACCGAGTTTGGAATCGGAAAATCCGAGAATCTTAGGGTTTGGGTATATGGCTGAGGTGGTTCATCTCGGTGTGACTGAGTTTGGAATCGGTGGGACCGAGATTACTTATGGGTTCATGTTGGAGTGAAAGATTGCTGATAGTTTGAGAGATAAATCACTAAGCACTTTGAGCAACCAGATCATTATCATAACCTCATCCCCTTTTAATAGTATTGGCTTTCCTATGGACTCAATGTGATCTTGGATCACTAAACCAAAAATGGAGTCTTGAGCTTTTGCCAATCCTTTCCTTAGCATCCTAGGGGTTCACCTCTTGATCCTTTTGCCATGCGAGTGATTGACTTTCTGAAACATACTTGATAAAAGCATTAGTCCAACCTGGCGTATGTTGTCATTAATTACCAAAACCACCTAGGGAGCAAATGTGCTTTCGGACACACTTAGGAGCCCCTGGTCTGATAAGCGCGTGCAGGCCTGCGGTGGTCGTGCCCTCCCCTATGCCCATGGTATCTCCGGGCGTAATGATGTCTGCGAAGGACCGATCTTACAATTTTACAAGGGCTGGGGTTGGGGCACGCATTACTCTGGCGATGCCGGGCGTGCGGGTGGTCTTGTTGTAGGTTACTCGGACACGTTTGGCGTGTCCGGTCCTTAACAGCGGACTCGAAATTGCCTTAAGAGGCTGCTCGTACTTACGCGAGAACCGTTGTATGCTCGCCCGTTCGGAGGAGCATTGATGTTTCCGTTGACCGTGATGACTCCTCGAGGGCTGGCATCTTGAGCTTGAGGTATCGTGGTGCGGCACGCGTTGAGCTTTGTGAGCGTGGTTACGTCAGAAGCGAGCATGATAGCCGCTGCGGAGCAGGACTATATCAAAGATTAACTCCTCGCCGGAAGTTATCAGGGGATCGAACACCACTTCGATTGTGGCGAGCACATACAATTGGCCTCTACACTGGTATGGCGCCCTTGAAGGTCGTCTTTGTGGGTTTAATTATAGCGCCCTCGATGCGGCTATATCTCCCCGATGTCGAAGCACGACTTAGAAACATAACCACATTGAAAGCAATGTGCATAAGTGAGGTAATCTTCACACAACCCATGTATTACATAAGGAAAGAGATACATAGTTGGCTTACAATGCCACTTCACACAAATACATGAATAAAGCATTACATCATCCGGATACAATCAAGGTCGACTACGGAACCAAAATAAAGAAGAACCCCAAATGTGACAAAGGTCCCCGATCGACTAAGCTGGGCTCCACTCTTGATCAACTAGAGCGAAACAACCACGAAGGCAAGATCTTCATCGAGCTCCTCCTTGAGCTTGGTTCGTCACTGCTTTCATTAACATAGGCACTGCAAGCTGGGTTTTGGAAGTATCTGGTGAGTCGCGAGGACTCAGCAATCCCATTACCATGGGTTTCAAGACTAGCAAAGCTTAATGGGTAAGGAAGGGGTAAAGTGGTGAGGTTGCAGTGGCGACTAAGCATGATAGGGTGGCTAACATCATAAAGAAAAGGCGAGAAGAGAACAAGAGAACCGTCGTGAAGCTAGCAATGATCAAGAGGTGATCACGAACACCTACTTCGTCAAACATAACATAGAAACCGTGTTCACTTCCGGACTCCGCAGAAGAGACCATCACGACTACACACTCGGTTGATCGCGTTTTAATTGGATCAAGTGTCAAATTATCTACAACCGGACATTAACAAATTCCCATCGCCACATAACGCGAACGCGGCTCTCGAAAGTTTAAACCTGCGGTGTCCCAACAAGCCCATGACAAGCTCTCGATCATCGAAGAATAGACCTTCACCGGGGCGACCCGATCGGTCTCGGAATCCGGTACATCAAGACATTTCGACAATGGTAAAACAAGACCAGCAAAAGCCGCCCGATGCAAACAATCCCGATAGGAGCTGCACATATCTCGTTCTCGAGGCAACACGGATAAGTCAAGCTCTGAGTAAAACCAGCCCTCGAGTTGCCAAGAGGTGGCCCATGATCTGCTCGGTTCGGACCAACACTTAGACAAGCAACGGCCGGGGGCTATAATAAAGATGACCCTTGGGTTAATTACTCCCAAAGGAAATATAGGTGGTGGTGAGGCAAATGGTAAAAGTCAATGTTGGGCCTTCTGGACAAGTTTTATTCAAAGCGAAGCTGTCGGGGGTCCCATAAATCACCCGACAGCGTCGAGGGCGCAAAATCGAGAACATAACACAGTATGGCCGGAAACTAGAAGCGGCAAGAGTGGAACAAAACACCGGGCATAAGGCCGAGCCTTCCACCCTTTACCAAGTATATAGATGCATTAATAATATAAGAGATATTGTGATATCCGAACATAAACCCTGTCCACCATGGAGAAATCTTCAACTTCACTGCAGCTATAGCGCTATAAGAGGGCTGAGCAAAAGCGGTAACATAGCCAAACAACGGTTTGCTAGGAATGGTGTCAAGGTTAGGGGTTCATGGCAATTTGGGATGGCTGGACAAGCGGTAATGGTAGCGCAGCATAGCGAAAAAACGAGGCAACTAGCATAGCAATGATAGTAGTAAGATCGAGTAGCGGTCATCTTGCACGAAATCCCATGCAAGGAAGAAAACGAGTCCATGAAGAAGACAAGCAGGGTAGTCGAATGAATCCTCACAACTCGAGAATGAAACGAAGCTAACGAGAGAAGCAAACCGGAAAGAAGCAAACAATATGGTAAACACACAAGCATAAACATGTCATGATGCACAAACAAGTATGATGCGTGTCGGTTTAATGAGGCATGGCATGGCAAAGTGCAACAAACAATACTACAAGTTAAGTGAAGCTCAATATACAGCGAGTTGCATATTAATGGCTACCACATCAAGTATTTAGTTCTCTCTTGGTTATGAACAAGACAAGATTAAATGTTGTTAAACATGGCAAGGGTGAAGCATAATTAAACTACCTATTTAGGCAAGTTTAAATGAGTAGGAACAACAAGCAACAAGTCCGGAAAATCCCCATATGCATTTAGCGATTTAAAGCAAGCAACAATTTTAAACATTTTAATTGTTGTTATCATGAAGCGGATGACATGCACAAGTTTTATGCAATTTTTATGAAAGCGTTAACATGAGCATGATAAGGGCATTTGCCGCCATGGCGGGCGAAAAGGTGCCGGCGGCGAAACAAAAATGGTGCCGCGGCAATATATCCGAAAATGATGCCGCGGCAACATATCCGAAAATGATGCCACGGCAACATATCGGTTCGGTAGCTCACGGAGATACCGATGCAAAAACAAGTCTGCGGAAGCAAAGGGTGGTGGGGTGATCCGGTTACCCGGGTTCCCACGGAGACGGCAACATGGTCGGCGAGGCGGGCGTGCATGAAGCAAGCGACGCAGTGCAAACAAGGACAACTCATACAACAAAGCATTACGTTCCACGGCGGTCGTTCTCGGCGGTTATACCTTGAACCGTGCAATCGGGGCGAGCAGCGTTCGTAGAGGAAGTAGTCGTTCACGGGCCGTAGTGGAGTAGTCGTTCCGCGAATGCGTCGTGGGAAGTAGTTGTACCGGCGGCGTAGTGGAAATCGTTGTACCGCAGCGGTGATAGTAAATATTACAGTTATGGTCGAACAGCGGAGGCCAGCGTCCTCGAGGGTAGTCGTGGTACTTGGGGTCTTCGGACTTGCGGTCTCGGTTCTTCGCGGCGGTAGTGGTACATAGCATGATAGTCGAACTTGAAGAATCGTCAGCGTCGTGGGACTTGGCGCATCACGGGTGTAGAGGTACTCTTGAGCGTGAAGTACTTTCATAAAAATCGAGATAGTCTTGACGATCCAGCGAGCGACATGGTTGAGGCGGTCTCGGTCTTGGCGTCCGTCACGGTATACAGAGCTCATAGCCTACAGCAGCAGCAAGGTCTGGACAACGTCGGAAGGCGCGATGGTGGCGGCAGGCGGCTCAATCCGGATGGATCAGGCGCGAAGGTGGCGGGGAGCCGCGAGGCAGCAGAGCGGCTTCGCTCAGGGAGCTCCTCGGGCGCATCTGGTTGGAGTCAAAGCCTACAAAGGCGAGGCGACACAAAGCATGGCAACCTGGCCGAACTCGGAGACCACTGGCTGAGCTCTGTTGGTGGCGGCAAGCGGCGGCAAAGGCGGTCCGTGGTGAGTGGCGAAAAGCGCGCTGCGATGGGGTGTTGGAGTTAGCCGCTCGGTGGTGTTGGAGGCAGGCGTGGCAGGCAGCGTGCGTGGTCATGAGGCTGGGAGGAGGCGAGTGGCCAGGCAGGCGTCGGGCGCCTGAGGCGAGGAGAAGAGGCGAGAGGTCTGGCAGCAGGGGAGCGAGGCGAGAGAAAGGCGCTCAGCTGGAGGGAGCAACAAGGCGTCGGGGTCCTGTAGCAGGGGTGGTGAGGCCTGATGGGAGAACTCGAGGCGTTGGGGGCTAAGCGAGATGAGGAAGGGAGCCTGACAGGGTGGTCGAGGATGGGCGCCATGGGGTTGCAGGAGCTCGGGGGCGGAGCCTTGCTCCTCTCTCTGCGTGTGTGGCGGAGGAGGAGGACGAGATGAGGATCGTCGAGGGGCTAGGAGTTAGGGCAGGCTGGTGGGCCTTAGCCTTGGGCAGCGGGAGGTTAGGAGGCCCAAAGGCTCTTGGGCTCCTCTCTCTCCTTTTCTTTTCCTTATTTCTTCAGCAGAATTTAGGAGAAAAGAAGAGGTGCTAGAGGTGGAATATTTGAGGAAAAGAAAATATCCTGAGTCTTGAGAATATGCACAATTTGAATAAATTGGTTTGGCAATTTTAGAGGAAGAAAAATAATTCAAGTTTGAATTGTATTCAAACTTGAGCAATTTGAACAACCAAATCAAATTTATATGAGCGAAAAATGACAGAGAGGGTGTAGGCAATGAGCAGGATTTATAGGAAAAGGGGTGAACATTTATGGAGGAAAGAAAATGGCACTAGCAAAAATGAAAGGAATAAGAAGGAAGGAGGTGTTGATGCATGGGTAGATTTGAGAGACATAGCAAGGGGTTTGGTCACATGCAACATGCATAGAGCAAGACAAAATCATGAAGAATCGATGCACATGGTGATTATGATGAAATGCAAAATGACAAAGGTGCAATGCAATGTAGACAATGATGAACATGAAGCAAGAAGCAAATATCGCAATGGCATTCATCATGTAGGAAAAGAAATATGCAAAACAATGGACAAAACCCCAACCACGGAAGAAATATCATATCGCATCTCCGGAAAAGGCAAGAGTTGGAGTTATGGAT
The DNA here is from genome assembly GCA_021437245.1 of Aegilops speltoides. NCBI lineage: Eukaryota > Viridiplantae > Streptophyta > Magnoliopsida > Poales > Poaceae > Aegilops > Aegilops speltoides. Next base: position 13,941 of record JAHHZJ010001598.1, read on the forward strand.
ATGGAAAGTTGCATCGAGGCGTTACAACACTCCACCACTACGAGAGGATCTCGTCGAGATCTAGGATGGCACCGGAGGAAAGCGGAAGAGGAAGAGAAGAGGTAAAACTAAGTTGCTTCTTTGTGAGCAGGTGAAACCATGAACCTTGATAGGTTGAGCAAAACAAAGAAAGAAAACCACGAAGATGAACAATGTTGAAAACACTCCTATATGAAAGAGGAACAAGGGATACAACAAGAACCAAGAGGTTTAGTGATAAGATAGATATTTAAACCACTCCGGTTAAAACTAGATAGAGAAGGGATAAGATTGGTATAATTTGGGCAACACTCTGACTGAAAGAAGAAGGAACACTTGATAAGATGAAAAGAACTTGAAGAGATGACACAACACTCCGGTTAAATGGATAAGCACGAAATACATGATCCTCACAATTCGAGATGATGAGTGAAAAGAACAACATCACAATGCCTCCGGAAGAAAGAATAGAAGATAGATCATTGGAATAAAAGAATGGAGAAGAAAATGCCAACTTCTACCACAATTGAATTTGGAAAGCATCCTTGCATAGAAGAATCGAACAGAGTTGTTGGAAAATCAACAACGAGAAGCACAAACTTGTTGTGGGCTTATGGCAAACATCTCAAAATGATGAGGTGACAACGGCCACTAATGGAAACAATTGATTGGTTGAGATCAATGAAGATAAGAGAAACTTCTTCCACCAAGTGTTGCACTTTGGAATGCAAGATGAAGAATACTTGAGCTTCTCAAAACAAAACAAGTGTTGGGCACCCTGTTTAATTTTGAGTATAGCTTGGCAGATCTTAACTTCAAGAGAAATCTTGGAGAACAATTAAAGAATGAAAAGAATCCTTGACGACCATCATTTAGAGCCTCCATGAAGAACTCCGGTAATAAAAGGATGATGAAAACAAAAAGAAGTTGAAAACACAAGGTGAATCCTTGCAATGATTTAGATGGAGCTTCGCGACGAGATAATTAAGAGAACTTGGAACTCGAAAAAGAAGATGAAGCCTCTCGAACCGAGAATGTGATATGATGACCAACTCGAGGAAATAAAGATGAATCACTTGTAATCAAGAATTTATTCATCATGAATAATCTCCGTAAAAAGAATTGATTCCTCGAGGAAATAAGAATAAGATTTATTGTATGCTTATCCTTCATCAAATTAAATTGATGACAAGCAATGGATTTGGCATACTACTTATTCTCGTAGAAAGGATTAAGATAGATCTGGTGCAAGCTTGGGAAGGTCTTCAGCGAACCACGGTAGGATAGGAAAGAGCGAATGAATTGATATGATAATGAAGGAAGTGAAATCTTGCACGAACCACCGTAAAATTGAAAATGATCGAAGTAGGGGTGCATCACGGTAAGAATTAGCAAATGAGCGAAGGTGCTTGAGACAAACTAGATACATGAGAACAAAGAGATCAAGAACTGATTAGATGATATTCGATTGATGCAGACAAGATAGGAGAATGATAATGACAGCTGAGAATGAATAAACCTGAATTGATGGACTCGGGATGACAAAGAGAAGACTCTTGAATATCTCGATGGGTGAAAAAGATTCTCACAATCAAAAACAATTATGAGAGGATGGCAACAAGCTAGCACCATGAATCTTGAAGAGAATAGAGCAAGATTAAGAGAAATCCTTCTTGGTCTTCAAATTGAGGATGATGATGAGAAACACCACCATGAATTGTTGAGACACTCGGGAGAATTAAAGAGGAAAGGTTGAGCCAAAGATGAAAAGAATTTGAAAAGCGACCTTGGAGAAGGCATATGGTGATGGAATCCATTCTTATGTCACACTTGAAAAGCTTTTAAGAATAACTCGGAATAATTAGAAGAGTCGGGTAAGATCACAGGAAAAGACACGTGGGTTAGGGCCCACTCAAAAGAACACCGTTGAAAAGATTTAAAGAGATGTAGCACGGTTGAATTAAATGACTTGAATGAGATACCAATCTCGAAAGATCTTGAGCGAATGCGAGTGGAAACACGAATCTTGAGATATCTTGAGCACTCGAGAACAAATGAATAGGAAGAAGTGAATGATTAAGGGGTGCATCGGTATGAAAAGCATTAGAAGCGAGGAAAGGAATATGATGAATATCGAAAGCTTGAATAGGATCCACGGAGAAGAAACAACAATGAAGGATGATGAACTTGAAGCTCGTGAGCATCTTCACGAGGATCACGGATCGAACATTGATTGAAAAGAGTGAAGTGACTTCACATGAATAAATGGATACTTGATTAAAATAAATGAGTCCTTGAAGAAAAAGGGTGGGAGGGTGGGGAAAAACAAAGACAACTTGGGATGAAGCAAACAAACACCGTTGAGAAAACTTAGAATTGATCTTGCGGATGGGAAAAATGATCGGATCCACTTGAAGAAGCACACGGTTGGAAAGAATTAACATGACAACCTCAATGATCAAGAAGTATGAGTATTCACATAGCAATATGAGAACACCAATTAGGAAGGTATGGATTCAACAGTTGACATCGAAGCAACTCGAATACCACAAATAATACAAAACAAAGGATTTGGCTTGCAGAATAAGCGGAACAAATACATATGATGAAGATTTACCCAATCCCATATCATGCATCATCGAAAAGATATTCTAGGAGCTACTTGAATTCCCACCTATAAAACTCCGAAACTTTCGGTTATGCAATGCTGGTGTTGGGGATCTGAGGGAAGCAATATATCTCACCCAAACTAACAATACCTACATCCAAAATGTATCCATCCGTCAACACATAACCAAGAAACCTTGAATCGTGTACCTCAACCTTGAAAAGCATCCGTTATACAAGTCATGGCAATACTCCGTACTCACCTCGATCTTTGGGTTAGCGGGGTTATCTCACCAACAAGCTGCATAAAGAGATTTTGATGTCGGTACTAAACTCAGGTATTCGAACTGCAGCGATAAAATTATGGCGACAACACCTCGAGCTCAACTCCGGGACACCTCCACTAAAAAAACCTGGCGGCGGGAGGCACCAAGACAATGTTGTCATCATAAAACCATCGAACGATTCTAAGATACCAGCGTGATCCTAAAATTTTTTAGTGAAATTTGAGAAGAAAGAGTCAAAACTCTCGTCGGGAGACCTCACGGAAGCGAAGAAGGGACTAGGAGTAAAAGAATTCCTAACTCTCCGATATATATAATCCTAAATGACTCAAAACATTTTCTAGACACAACTCGGCCGCTAAAAGCGATCAAGCAATGGGGCTCTAAGGTTAGGAAGGCTCGATTACCAACTTGTAACACCCTCGATGCGGCTATATCTCCCGTGTGAGAAGCGACTTAGAGCATAACGCATTGAAAGCAATGTCGCAAGTGAGGTAATCTTCACACAACCATGTATTACATAAGGAAAGAGATACATAGTTGGCTTACAATCGCCACTTCACACAAATACATGAATAAAGCATTACATCATCGAGATACAATCAAGGTCGACTACGGAACCAAAATAAAGAAGAACCCCAAATCGACAAAGGTCCCCGATCGACCCCAAGCTGGGCTCCCTCTTGATCAACTAGAATGAAACAACACGAAGGGCAAGATCTTCATCGAGCTCCTCCTTGAGCTTAGTTCGTCACTGCTTTCATTAACATAGGCACACAAAGCTGGGTTTTGGAAGTATCACGGTGAGTCACGAGGACTCAACAATCCCATTACCATGGGTTTCAAGACTAGCAAAGCTTAATGGGTAAGGAAGGGGTAAAGTGGTGAGGTTGCGGCAGCGACTAAGCATGATAGGGTGGCTAACATACACAGAAGAAGCGAGAAGAGAGCAAAGCGGAGCGGTCGTGAAGCTAGCAATGATCAGAGGTGATCCTAAACACCTACTTCGTCAAACATAACACGAAACCGTGTTCACTTCCGGACTCCGCGAGAAGAGACCATCCGGACTACACACTCGGTTGATCGTTTTAATTGGATCAAGTATCAAGTTATCTACAACGGACATTAAAAATTCCCATCTGCCACATAACGCGGGCATGGCTCGAAAGTTTAAACCCTGCGGGGTGTCCCAACAGACCATGACAAGCTCTCGCGATCATCGAAGAATAGACCTTCACCGGGGCGACCGATCGGTCTCGGAATCCGGTACATCAAGACATTTCGACAATGGTAAAACAAGACCAGCAAAGCCGCCCGATCTTGCGACAATCCCGATAGGAGCTGCACATATCTCGTTCTCGAGCAACAGGATAAGTCAAGCTGAGTAAAACCAGCCCTCGAGTTGCCAAGAGGTGGCCCTTGATTCCTGCGGTTCGGACCAACACTTAGACAAGCACGGCCGGGGGCTATAATAAAGATGACCCTTGGGTTAATTACTCCCAAAGGAAATATAGGTGGTGGTGAGGCAAATGGTAAAAGTCAATGTTGGGCCTTCTTTGGACAAGTTTTATTCAAAGCGGCTATGGGGTGGTCCCATAAATCACCCATTGGAACAAAACACGAGGCATAAGGCGGAGCCTTCCACCCTTTACCAAGTATATAGATGCATTAATAATATAAGAGATATTGTGATATCCCAACATAAACCCTGTCACCATGGAGAAATCTTCAACTTCACTGCAGCTAGCAGCGCTATAAGAGGAGTGAGCAAAAGCGGTAACATAGCCAAACAACGGTTTGCTAGGAATGGTGTCAAGGTTAGGGTTCATGGCAATTTGGGATGGCTGGACAAGCAGGTAATAGGTAGCGCAGCATAGCGAAAAAACGAGGCAACTAGCATAGCAATGATAGTAGTGAGATCGAGGGTAGCGGTCATCTTGCACGAAATCCGCAAGGAAGAAGAGCGAGTCCATGAAGAAGGCGAAAGGGAGTAGTCGAGCGAATCCTCACAACTCGAGCAGAAACCGAAGCTAACAAGAGAAGCAAACCGGAAAGAAGCAAACAATATGGTAAACACACAAGCATAAACATGTCATGATGCACAAACAAGTATGATGCGTGTCGGTTTAATGAGGCATGGCATGGCAAAGTGCAACAAACAATACTACAAGTTAAGTGAAGCTCAATATGCAACGAGTTGCATATTAATGGCTCTCACATCAATTATTTAGTTCTCTCTCGGTTATGAACAAGACAAGATTAAATGTTGTTAAACATGGCAAGGGTGAAGCATAATTAAACTACCTATTTAGGCAAGTTTAAATGAGGCCGGAACAACAAGCAACAAGTCCGGAAAATCCCCATATGCATTTAGCGATTTAAAGCAAGCAACAATTTTAAACATTTTAATTGTTGTTATCATGAAGCGGATGACATGCACAAGTTTTATGCAATTTTTTATGAAAGCGTTAACATGAGCATGATAAGGGCATTTGTAGCCATGGCGGAGCGAAAAGGGTGCCGCGGCGGTGAAACAAAAATGGTGCCGCGGCAACATATCCTAAAATGATGCCACGGCAACATATCCGAAAATGATGCGAGCGACATATCGGTTCGGTAGCTCACGGAGATACGGTGCAAAAACAAGTGTCGCGGAAGCAAAGGGTGGTGGGGTGATCCCGTTCGGGTTCCACGGAGACGGCAACATGGTCGACAAAGCGGAACATGCATGAAACAAGCAGACGCAGTGCAAACAAGGACAACTCATACAACAAAGCATTCATTCCACGGCGGTCGTTCTCGGCGGTTATACCTTCGAACCGTGCAATCGGGCGGAGCAGCGTTCGTAGAGAAGTAGTCGTTCACGGGCCATAGTGGAGGTAGTCGTTCATGGGTCGATCGTGGGAAGTAGTTGTACGGCGTAGTGGAAGTCGTTGTACCGCAATGACGGTAGTCGTACCACGAGTTATGGTCGAACAGCGGAGACCGCGTCCTCGAGGGTAGTCGTGGTACTTGGGGTCTTCGGACTTGCGGTCTCGGTTCTTCTGACAGTAGTGGTACATAGCATGATAGTCGAACTTGAAGGATCGTCAGCGTCGTGGGACTTGGCGCATCACGGGTGTAGAGTTACTCTTGAGCGTGAGGTACTGCATAAAAAATCGAGATAGTCTTGGCGATCGGTGAGGCGACATGGTTGAGGCGATCTCGGTCTTGGCGTCCGTCGGTATACGAGCTCATAGCCTCTGGCAGCAGCAAGTCTGGAGGACATCGGAAGAAGCGCGATGGTGGCGGCGGACCGGCTCAATCCGGATGGATCCGGGTGCGAAGGTGGCGAAACGCAGGGGCATAGGCGAGCTTCGCTCGAGGAGCTCCTCGGCGCATCTGGTTGGAGTCAAAGCCTCTGGCGAGGCGACACAAAGCATAATGACCTGGCGGAGCTCGGAGACCTGGCGCTGAGCTCTGTTGGTGGCGGCGAAGCGGCGGCAAGCGGTCCGTGGTGGTGGCGAAAGAGCGCGGCAGCGATAGGGTCGCTGGAGTTAGCGCTCGGTGGTGTTCTGAGGCAGGCAGCCAGGCAGCAGGCGTGGTCATTGAGGCTCGGGAGGAAAGCGAGGCGCAGTGGCGGAGGCAGGCGGCGTCAGGCGCCTGAGGCGGAGAAGGCGAGAGGTCTGGCAGGGCCAGGCGAGGAGAAAAGCGCTCGGCTGGAGGGAAGCAACAAGGCGTCGGGGTCAGTGCGGGTGGTGAGGCACGGGAGGAGAACTCCAGGCGTTGGGGCTAAGCGAGATGAGGAAGGGGCCTGACAGGGTGGTTGAGGATGGGCGCCATGGGGTTCAGGAGCTCGGGGGGAGGGCCTTGCTCCCTCTCTGCGTGTGGCGGCCTTGAGGAGGAGGGCAGATGAGGATCGTCGAGGGGCTAGGGTTAAGGACATGGGGGTGGTGGGCCTCGGCCTTGGGCCGCACAGGGAGGTTGGGAGGCCCAAGGCTGCTGGGCTCCTCTCTCTCCTTTTCTTTTCCTTATTTCTTCAACCAGAATTTAGGAGAAAAGAAAGAGGTGCTAGAGGTGGAATATTTCAGAAAAGAAAATATCCCTGGAGTCTTGAGAATGTGCACAATTTGAATAAATTGGTTTGGCAATTTTAGAGGAAGAAAAATAATTCAAGTTTGAATTGAATTCAAACTTGAGCAATTTTGAGCCCAACCAAATCAAATTTATATGAGCGAAAAATGACAGGAGAGGTGTAGGCAATGAGCAGGATTTATAGGAAAAGGGTGAACATTTATGGAGGAAAGAAAATGGCACTAGCAAAAATGAAAGGAATAAGAAGGAAGGAGGTGTTGATGCATGGGTAGATTTGAGAGACATAGCAAGGGGTTTGGTCACATGCAACATGCATAGAGCAAGACAAAATCATGAAGAATCGATGCACATGGTGATTATGATGAAATGCAAAATGACAAAGGTGCAATGCAATGTAAACAATGATGAACATGAAGCAAGAAGCAAATATGCAATGGCATTCATCATGTAGGAAAGAAATATGCAAAACAATGGACAAAACCCCAACCACGGAAGAAATATCATATCGCATCTCCGGAAAAGGCAAGAGTTGGAGTTACGGATATGGAAAGTTGCATCGAGGCGTTACATTAATCCTTGAGGGTCTATGCCCATCTTGCGCCTTTGTATCTGATAAAGCGAGGTTCGGGCTCTGCTGCCGCCGATCCATCGAGGACTCTAGTGAGATGAAATCCATCAGCGATTGGGTCTAAAACCAATGCGGCCGAATCCACAGTGGCGGATACTAGTGGGGGTGGTCCCTTGATCAAAAGTGATCGGGCGGGAGGACCATGGGTTGAACCAGGCGATTGGCTCCATCGCGTATCGTCCACAGTGTGCGCTTCCGCTCCCTCTTGGGTATGTGAGTTGCGTATATCATGTTCACCGTCCGCACTTGTGGGAAAACCTTCATCCTTTATTTTTTGGCGGCGGGTCTCTTCCTCGTCATCGCTATACAGCCCCTTGTCATTGTTTTTCGGCAATTAACTTGCCTGCCTTCTTGAATACCCAACAATCCTGTTGGTGTGATTAGCTGGCTTTTTAGAGTGCCATGTATCGCAAGAAGCGGTCGAGTATGTCGGTCCAAATTGGGCGGACCGGAGTACTTCTTTTGAATGGCTTTTTCGGTGACCGGGTTTAGAGCCTCTGAATCCGGCGTTGACTACCGTATCTTGATGTTATCGCCGTTAACGCGGCGTTTGTTTTTATGTGGCGCAGCGACCTGCCATTGCGGTCCTTAGTATCCGGACTGCGAAATTTTTCTTTGAGGTTATTCTGCAGGCTAGCCAGCTGTCCTCTCCGTCTGAAGCGGGTCATAAGTGATGTGAGGGCTGCCATGAATTTGACTTACCCTATCCTGGGTGCGGGCAAGCCACTCGTCGCGGATGTTATGTTTGAAGGCTGCAAGGGCCTCTGCATCCGGACGGTCGGCGATTTGATTTTTCTTTGTTAAGAACCTGTCGAAGCTGTCGGCGATTCGTCTATTGCTGAATTATGTGGCTTAGTTCATCGGCGTCGGTGGTCGCACATATGTTCCTGAAGTTGTCAAGGAATCGGCTTCGGGTCTTCTAACACCAATTGATTCTTTGGTAAGCTGTTAAGCCAATCTGAGAGCTGGTCCTTTAAGCGAGTGGGAGATATTTGATGGCGTGAAGATGCGTGGCGGGCCATGTGGATATGAAGGAGATAGTCTTGATCCAAACCGCGAGTCTGTTACGCCATCGTGGATTCAATGTTCATGGGTTTAAACCCTTGAGGATTTGATGATCCATTACTTCATCTGTGAAGCATAGTGGGTGTCTGGCGCCTCTATATTGGGCTATATCACGGCGTAGCTCAGCGAGCTTTGTCTCTTGTGTTCGGCCGGCGGAGTTGTTTGTATCGTGACGGTATTCGTCGCGCATATTAGAAGGCATACGCGATCCGTGAATCGATCTTGATTGTCTTGCCTTATCCTCAATATGTCTACGCAAGTCGGCGCATTCCCGTGGCTTCCTACTTTTCGGCGGTCTTGAGTGCAGTTACAGTGGAGGCTTAGAGGCCTCTGTCATGACCACAGGTGGTCGGTCATCGATATGTCTTGCTGGTGATGCAGGTTTATATGCCTCCTCCTCTAATCGGAGAGCAACTTGCGTTTAGGGTAGCTTTTGGAGGCGTTGAGTTCATTCTCTTGACGCAAGGACTTGGTCCATCTGTCGGCTAGCGAGATCTTGATCAGCTCTAAGCTATTCTTTGCTTTTTCTTTAGGCTGTTTGCCGTGGCCATAAGCCTGCATTTAAAGCGCTCTTGTTGAGCAGGATCCTCGGGCACGGCGAATTAGGTAAATAAATCGAGGCTGCCTCGTCTCGAGAGGGAGGCATGTAGTTATCGTCCTCTACCTCTTAAATGCCGCTCTCTCATGAGGCTGGCTTCTCCGTCCTCTGTGCTGAATCTTCTTTGGAGGGGTTGTCTTCGGCACTCTCTGGGGTGTTATTGTCTCGGTGCGGAATCTCCATTCTTCTTTGTGGTGGGTTTTAGGCGGTATTTGTTGGCCTTGGCGCTTGAGCTGTTTCTTGGAGGAATCTTCCTCCGATGCTTCTCGCCATCCCGTCCTTTGGGATGTCCACCATATATATATCGTATGGAGGTGGTCTTCTAGTGCCCGTGGCGCTGGTTCTTAGTGCGTCTCGGCATCGTAAATCGTCCATACCGTCGATGTCTTGGTCGTAGTCTAACATGTCGGTTAGGTAAATCGGCGGTGGCTACAAAGTGGGTGGTGGGTGGGCTTTGAATTTCTTCGTCATCGCATCCCAACTATCGACCGCCAATTCGGCGGGGCTCTCGATAGCGAGAGATACATTAGAAATTCAGGATGTCGCCAAAGGTGAGTGTTGAAAGATGTCGGCGGTGAACTCCATGATCCGTGCCCAATCGGATTCGATTGGAGAAGCATGAGAGGTTGAGTCCGGCGAGTCAAGCACCTCGAGTCATAAGCGTCATAAGGACAAGGTCAATATTCGGCTCCATCGCCGTAGGGGTAGCAACCCCAGGCGGTGTCTAGCCACCGATCCTCGTCTGGGCAGCGGCTCCGAATTGAGATCGGGGCGGACTTATATCGGCCTCGAGGCCTTATCCAGCAGCGAGCTAAATCATGCTCATCGTGTGATCTGGCGCTTTCGGTATGGCTCGAATCCGTCGAAGATCAAGTCTCGCGGATGTCGGCCGTGAAGTTTAGACTTCAAATCGACTGATGGCGAGCGTAGCTTCGATCTGCTCGGATGGCCAGCGAATTGCCCATGATGCAAAACCGCCCGAATCTGAAGATCTGTCTGGGAGAAAAGTCTCACCTGGACTGCGTGTTGTTGATGATCGAAGGAGCCATCAAGCCTATCGGTGGCGACGGAGGAACTCGAATGAAAGCACCAATGTCGATTGTCAAAACCGGCGGATCTGGGTATGGGGTCCCCAAGCTGTGCGTCTAGGCGGATGGTAACGGAGACAAGGGACATGATGTTTTACCCAGGTTGGGCCCTCTCGATGGAGGTAAAACCCTACTCTGCTTGATTGATATTGATGATATGGGTAGTACAAGAGTGGATCTACCACGAGATCAAGGAGGCTAAACCCTAGCAGCTAGCCTATGGTATGATTGTTGTTAGTCCTATGGACTAAAACCCTTCGGTTTATATAGGCACCGGAGAGGGCTAGGGTTACCTGAGTCGGTTATAATGGTAGGAGATCTACATATCCGTGTTGCCAAGCTTGCCTTCACGCCAAGAAAGTCCCATCCGGACACGGGGCGAAGTCTTCAATCTTGTATATTCATAGTCTTGGAGTCGGCCGATGATGATAGTTTGGCTATCGGACACCCCTAGTCGGGACTCCCTCACGGCGTTAAGCATGAACATTATATCTGGATCTTGTTTGATGCGAGGCGGTTATTCATTTCATCGAGAGGATAATGGTTGTTCTATTTATATGAGTAATATCTTTTATGGTCATGCACCCTTGAAGAGTGGTCTATTTTTATTGAATCTCGATAGTAGTGATACACATATGCATAATGTCAAAGCCAAAAGATCACGAGTTGATAATGATAGTGCAACTTATTTGTGTACTTGCCGTTTAGGTCATATCGGTGTAAAAGCATGAAGAAACTCCATACTTATGGACTTTTGGAATCACTTGATTATGAATCACTTGGTACTTGCAAACCCGTGCCTCATGGGCAAGATGACCAAAACACCGTTCTCGGTACTATGGAGAAACAGCAGTTGTTGGAAATCATACATACTGATGTATGTGGTCGGTGAATGTTGAAGCTTGTGGCGGATATCGTTATTTTCTCACCTTCACGAGATGATTTGAGCAGATATGGGTATTGAGGAGTCTGGACTAGGGGTGTCGGGACAGCGGACTATCAATATCAGCGGACTCCCGGACTACGAAGATAGAAGATTGAAGACTCGGCTCGTGTCAGGAAGGTACTTTCCTTGGCGTGGAAGGCAAGCTTGGCGTCTGGATATGTAGATCTCCTACCATTGTAACCGACTCTGTGTAACCCTAGCCTCTCGGTGTCTATATAAACGGAGGGCCTTAGTCCGTGGGACAACATTACATCTCAACAATCATACCATAGGCTAGCTTCTGGGTTTAGCCTCCTTGATCTCGTGGTAGATCTACTCTTGTACTACCCATATCATCAATATTAATCAAGCGGGGCGTGAGGTATTACCTCCATCGAGAGGGCTGAACACAGGTAAAAACATTGTGTCCCTCGTCTCCTGTTATCATCCGCCTAGGCGCGATTTGGGACCCCCTACCGAGATCCGCGGTTTGACCGACATTGGTGCTTTCATTGAGAGTTCCTCGTAGCGTCACCGATAGGCTCGATGGCATCTTCAACCATCAAGCGCTGTCGGTGAGACTTTTCTCCTGGACGGATCTTATCGGCGGCTTTGCGCTGCGGGCAATTCTCTTGGCCATCTGGAGGCGAATCAGCTTCGCCCTGGCCCGTCGGTCGATTTGAAAGCTTAAACTTCACGGCCGATGACGCGGAGACTTGATCTTGACGGACTCGAGCCTGACCAGCAGCGCCTGCATTGTGACAATGGGCATGATCTAGCTCTGCCGCGGGCCGGTGCTTTGGTGGCCCTTTTCGGATCGCTCGGCCGTGGCGGGCCGATTATATGTCGAGGCGGTGGATGAAGCGCCGCCACAGGGCTTCAACATCCGCTGGCGATGGGCGAATACCAATCTTGTCCTCTGCGAAACTCATGATCGGGCTGGACTCCTCGCGGACTCCGAGCCTCCGCGCCCTACCGATTAAACTAGATTGGGCGCGGTTATGGAATTCACGCTGCGAGACATCTTCCGGCACTTTCGCCTTTTGGCGACATCTAATTCACTGAAGCATCTCTCGCTATCGGAGAATCTGGCGGACTATGGCGGGGCGGTTGGAGATTCGGACGGCGAAGAAATTGAGCCACCACCACCACTTTGTAGCCCTTTATCGAGGATCTAACCGACATGCTAGACTACAACTCGATGACATCGGCGCTATGGGCGATGATGCGGAGCGAAGCAGGACCAGCGCCCGCAGGGGCTTGGAGCCACCTCGTCACCACAGCGTCTACATGGTGGATACCCCAAAAGAAGGGATGGCGAAAAAGCAGCGGAGGAAGATTCTCTAAAAAAGCAGCCCAAGCCCGGCGTCGTGGCGCCCTCTAAAACCGCCACAACAAGAATATAGATTACAGCACGAAATAACAATACCCAGAGTGCGAACACAAACCCCTCCGGCAAGACTCAGCAGGAGGATCGAGAAGCAAGCCCTCACGAAGAGGCGGCGGAAGAAAAGGTCGAGGATCATAACTATATACCTCCTCCGAAGGCGAAACAAGCATCAATGACGACGAACTCGAGGAACCCGTCGAACAAGAGCTTTTTAAGCGCAAGCTCATCGCTTCTGACAAGAAGCTGAAGAAGGAAAGCAAGCTCAACACAGCGGAAGCAGCGCTCCGAATAAGATGGAGCAAAGTACTCAAAACCTTGAGATACACAGCAGCAGCCACCAATCAAGGAGCTACAGGCGCAAGCTGCTCGAGTCGACGAGGCCATAAAGCCCCACCGTCAATGGCCCAGCCAGTCCATCTGGACCCAAAAAGCCCCAAGAAGCAAAGCAACCGTCAAGTGTCCGGCGATAGCGGCACATACAAATCTGGCGCCGCACACCACTATGCTTCACCGGCGAGTCTTTGGATCATAATTCCCAGCAGGGTTTAAACCCATAAACATAAAGCCTACGATGGAACAACAGACCACAGATGCGGATAGAAGACTATATATTACATATACATATGGCGGAGGAGGCGATCTCACGCCATAAAATATCTACCCCTCAAGCTCAAAGGGACAGCCCATCATTGGCTCAAGAGCCTCAGAAAACACTATTGGAAGTTGGGAAGAGCTCGAGGCGTTTAGAGCAAATTTTCAAGGGACTTATGTCCAGCCTCAGGATCTGAGATGACTGAGTCACATAACTCAACAGCCGGAGAGTCGTGCGAAGTGCTGGAACAGGTTCCTTACCAAAAAGAATCAAATAGTCATTGTCCGGACGCTTGAAGCCTTAGCAGCTTTCAAGCACAATGTCAGAGACGAATGGCTGCCGGAACACCTCGGTCAAGAAAAACCGAGGACAATGACCGCATTAACAAGCCTCATGACCGGCTTTGCGCGGAGAGGATAGCTGGCTGGCAAGAAGCGCACCGGCGACCCAAGTACATCGAGATAAGAGATGGAAGCGAGAAAATCACGGCGCGAGAAAGGAGGCTGGAGTAAAGAGAAAAGCCAAAAAAACACGGCGATTAACGCGGATTCAAAAGCTCGTGACCAAATAATAAAACTCAGCCCCTCAAGGATGGCAGCGGCAATGTCTAACCTACATAAAATCTGGGTCGGATATGTCAAATCCACAGTACCCGGAAGGCCATAAATCACACCCACGAGGGATTGTTGGGTTTCAAGCGATCCGGCCGACTAAGCGCCCGAACACAAGGGGCTCGATGCATCAGCGAAGAAGATAAACCCGCCAGCAGAACGCGGAAAACAAAAGCGTTCCCACAAGAAGTCAAAGCGATAAACTCACTTCCGTGAGAACACGGAAAAACGATGCGGCACTTTCTAAAAAGCCGCCGCGGTCCAACCAACGAACCGTAGAGATTGGATATCAAAACCAATCACTTTCGACCACTGGACTACTCGAAGCGTTGAAGCAGGGGCGGACTCCCGATATTGAATCCGATAATAGGCGGACTACAATTCACAAGCGTCCTAATGGGCGGAGGCGGTGACTTAAACTGCTATATTCAAACACAATCCGTCGGATGAGGATAGACCCTACCAAAATTCAACACAGCCGCACCTCCTTCAAAGGTGGCGCGAGCCCTTCGCCAAGTGCAGGGCTCGATATTACTAGAAGTCGTGTTGGATCGCCGAACAATTTTAAACAGCGAAAAGTTAATTTTCCATATCGTCCCATTTAAAAGTGAATATCAAGCCTTTGTTGGGACGAAAGGCTTTAATCGCTTCAGCGCCATACCGCATTCGCATCTCTTACACTCAAGATGCCGGTCCACATAAGCGCCATTTGATCGAGGTCATAAAGCCCCGGACTCGGATAGGCGAGTCTGGACCCAGCGAGCTAGGGTTCCCTAGCCACACCCCTTACAAGGGGCTGCGCGCTGGTGACCAGCGGTTTCATATAAACCTCACTTTAAATATTTATATTTATTCCTTTGTACCTTTTTGCGAGCTATTTCTAAAACTAAGCGTTCCTCTTTTCTCTGAGATGAACAACGTGCTTACCGTCGAGGATAATGGCATAGCGGAGACACAGTGCGAGGCGTGCGGTAGGGACCCGTTGCAAGGATTCTTTTGATTAAGACCTGCGTAGACCTTTTTATCACTTGTATCTTGTTGTAACTCTCCTTGGCTTCTTCCTATAGCCAAAGCGGCGCTGGCCTTGGCATCGGCGCATCGAGAGGATCATGCCCATACACGGACACTAGGGGCTTAGGGCATCATTACGCCCATTATTATAAAGTCCGAACACCCGGGAGTGTTGGCGTCTCGAGTTAGGCATTATATGCATCAGCTCGAATCATGTCTTTGGTCGAATGTTGGGTTTGCGGCTCACGTGTTTTGCTGCCTTCGTTCCGTATCATGGCTAGCGGCACCGGAGAACTCTGCGATTGTGCCCCGGTTAATTTGGCGAGCACCTCGATGAAAGCCGGCGGTATGTCATGATCTGGCGTGGTCTGATCGACCCTTGATCGACCATCGGAATGTTTAGAATTCCCGCTTTGTGAAGGACCATTTCGGTCGAGCACATCGCACCCGAATCCGGAGATGTGCGGTGTCATCAGAGGCTATATCGTAGCCCCACCCTCGAGCTCCATTGGCTAAGTGAAAGAGATAAAGCATCATAATCCGGATTGCCTCGTTAGCTCGCTACCACCTCCTTAAACAGGGCCGAGGCGTCGGATTAAGTGTGAAAAAGCTATTTTGCAAACACCCCAACACCTTGTGCAAGGGGCTGAAGCGAAAACGCATCTTCGGGTTATACACAAGTATACACAAGCGGCATACGGGAGAAGTCTTACTACTTGAAGCACAAGTATAAAAAGCATTCATACTATAATCATTGATATACAAGTCAGCGCGTTCAATTGAGCGTTACATTTTTGAGCACTGCGACTCTATTATCTGAGTGCCGCATAACTTCCCGAAATAATGCTCGGCGAGGAAGCGGTTTCCATCGAACCTGGCGCAGCGGTGGTGGCGTCCATCTCCGGACCTGCGCCTTCACGGGCGAGCCATCAGCGCCCTCGGCCCAGGCGGCCGTTTCATCTCTTTGATGTGCGGCACCGCCCAAAGGAACTGCTGCGATGGCGAAGTAGCTAATCGCCTTGGACCTCTACGGCGGACATAGGCCCGCGATGTCGATCATGGCCAATCCGGACGATCTGTTTAGTTCGGCCCATTCGGCCAACCTGTCCGTCGGCGGAAGAAGGCGTCGGACTGTGGAATTGAGACCAATATAACTCTTAGTCTCGTGATCCCCCAGCACTGAAGTGCTTAACGGCATCGGCCGCTTTTCGCAGCCAAGTCCATATCGGATCCTCTGAACTCCTGGCCGCTCAAAGCGGCGTGCCAGCATCCATAAACCGGCGCGCAAAGCGGCTTGCGGCCGTGATTTCTCGGCTTAGTGCAGCTCCTCCTTCATAGCCCGCATCAGGCGGGCATCCTTAACCGGCGGTGGCCTTTTCAGGGCTTCCGCTCCAATAAGCGCTCCTTTTCAAGAGCCTCGTAGCGATCGGTAGCATCCTTTAATTTCTTGGCCAATTCGGCCACCTCCGCCTCTTTCGAGCGGTCGCATGCCTTTTCGACCTCAACTCTTGGCCGCCCTTGCGGCACCAGCGTCACCCGCCGGGCTTGCTCGCCGCTAGAAACAAGTTCGGCCGAAAACTCTCCACGGCAGCAGCACTATCGTATTAACAGCATACAACTTATCGAAGCGGGCTTGGACCCACTCAATAAGCGGCTGCGGAGAATTTATTTACCTTGCGACTTCGTCAAGTCGTTGGTTGACAAGCGATGTCGGCATCGCCCGTCAAGTTGTCGACTTAATTCGGCAAACTCACTAGTCGGCTGGCCCCGGACTATCGCCACTATGTCGAGGCGGCGGTATTCATTACGAGATGTTGAGATTTTGATCCTCGACGCGCTGTCGTCTTCGACAACCTACGGAGTCTCGGGGCTACTATCTATCTGGTAGCATTTTTATATACAAAACTGTTAAAAAACAAAGGGTGCATCATTTTGCATACCTCAAAACCCTTGACAAGCTCATGGCAGCATTCATAATCCGCTTTCAGCGAGACGAAATCCTCGACCACCATACGCATTAGCGCGGTGATCTTGAAATGGGCGCCCTCTCAAGCAAACTCTTGATTCTCGGCGGACTCGGTGGGTGCGAACTCTCTGGCCCCTCGGACTCGGGGCGCCCTCCATGGCGATACCGGGCTCGCTTTGCCTCATCGGTGGTGGCGGCGCAGGCGTGTCGCTCTCCATCATCTCCGGAAGAAGGTCCCGAGGATGAACTCATACGAGGCAGTGCTGCAGATCCGAACTGCGATATAAATATTTGGTTACCTCTGAAGCATAAGCGAAGGTACTTCCTTATTAAACTTCCTCTTTTATACTCATGGCTCGTTGGAGGCTGGTCCTTGGCGATGATTGCAGCGTCCGGATTCTCTCGGACGCGGACCAGTGAGATTTCTTCCCAGCTTGGGGCTTTACCTCGGATCTTGGGCGGTCCTCTTCTCCCTCTGAAGGAGGATCCTTGGATCCCTCCTCTTGACCGCCCTTATAGGGCAAAATATTAGCTCCCTTATCTCCCCCCGCCCCCTCTGTGGGCGCAACCTCCAACATTCGACCCGGCATGGGCTCGGTGCGGTCTCACGGGAGGGCGGACACCTTATCAGCCTTGATCGCGCCACCCATTCCGTAAAGAATCAAGGGTCGGAGGCGATCTTTTGAAAGGCACACAAAAGAATGTCAGGACTCTGAGCTACTTACAGTGTCCAGGCGGTCGCGGCAGGCCTGCGTCCTCGGCGAATCCGGACCACGCCGCTTGCTTGGTCCGAAGAACAACTTGTACATCTCCGTGGGTGTTGCACCCATAAAATCTTTGGAGAATCTGAGGTCCCTCGGATTGAACTCCCATAGAGCGGAAGGGCGGCGTTTGCGAGGTAGGAGGTGCACGATTAGCATGACACTGCATCACCTTGACCAGGTCGATCTCCCTTGTTTGGAGGTCTCGGATCCGGCCTGCGGTGCGGGCACGTCCTTGGGCGGCCCCAGTTGAGCCCTTGGTTGACCCCGACATCATTGCCGTGGAGGTCCCGGCGGAAGGAGGCGGCGGCTTTGCTTGCGCCTTGCGGCGATGATGTAGAACCACTCCTGCTGCCACAATCCTGTTCCTCTTGGAAGGAACCTTGAGCCCACAGGGCATCGACCTTCTTGCTTATAGTCGCCCGCCGCCTCCAGCAATAACCCCGATCATCTTGGCTCCACCTTGAATGTTTTCAGCCCACAGGCGAAGTGGGGATGGCGGAGGAAGGCTTCGCGGAACAATGATGAATCTGCGGAAATATGGAGGATGGACTCGGGCCGTCGTGGAAGTCAGCCCATAGAAAAGAGCCCTCTCACGAAGGGATCCGTCGGGAAGCCTAATCCCGGCGGAGGTGAGATCTGGCGATGCACTCACGGGCTTGGGGGCTGGCACGGCTGCTGCTGGGACAGAACAACTGTCTGCGAGACCGTGGGCAGTACTTGGCCTCCCGCTTCAATATGTCCTCCTCCGTGGCGGAGGAGGCATCCACCGACCTGGAGGTGGGCGGACATTGTTTAAGATCCGAGCGCTCGAATCCAAAGTTACAGGTGTTGGAACTAGGGGCGGAGGAAAGATTCGATCGAGATTGAAGAACAAGGATGAGCCTTGGTCCTCTTATAAAGGGAAGAAATACCAAGGGCCGTCTCCGTGACCATTTGAGATTCCCCGATAGAGGCGTGGCGGCAGGAGCGGTTGGGTTACCGCGCGTATTGATGAGGATCCGGAATAAAAGGAACACGATCTCTGCCCGACGGGGCGTGCCAAGAAACCGCCGCTAAGCGTCTTGGCGGAGTAATAAAGCGATTCAAGCGAGGGCTTGGCTGCGGTGTGATGTCACGCCGCATAATCACGTCGGCAGATTGAGCTAAGTGAATTTTATTCTCTCGTTGGAATGTGGAATTTATTTTGCGAGTCGGACACTATCACGGTGTTCATTATTTTCTCCGAATTATTCAAGGGAGAACCCGCCTTGCAATGTCGAATATTATGCGCGCGGACTTATCGTCATTGAAGACTGGTTCGAGGAGACTCTTGAGGAGTCTGGACTAGGGGTGTCCGGACAGCGGACTATCAATATCCGCGGACTCCCGGACTACGAAGATAGAAGATTGAAGACTCGGCTCGTGTTGGAAGGTACTTTCCTTGGCGTGGAAGGCAAGCTTGGCGTCTGGATATGTAGATCTCCTACCATTGTAACCGACTACTGTGTAACCCTAGCCTCTCCGGTTATGCTGTATAAACGGAGGGCCTTAGTCCGTAGGACAACATTACATCTCAACAATCATACCATAGGCTAGCTTCTAGGGTTTAGCCTCCTTGATCTCGTGGTAGATCTACTCTTGTACTACCCATATCATCAATATTAATCAAGCAGGGCGTGAGGTATTACCTCCATCGAGAGGCACGAACACAGGTAAAAACATTGTGTCCCTCGTCTCCTGTTACCATCCGCCTAGGCCTGCGTTAGGGACCCCCTACCGAGATCCGCGGTTTGACACCGGCGGTATATCTACTTAATGAAACACAAGTCTAAAACATTTGAAAAGTTCAAAAGAATTTGAGGTGAAGTGGAAAATCATCGTAACAAGAAAATAAAGTTTCTCTGATCGATCGTGGAGAGAATATTTGAGTTCTGAGTTTGGTTTATTTGAAACAATGCGGAATAGTTTACGCAACTCCATACCGAACACCTGGCGAAATGGTGTGTCGAGCGTCATAATCGTACTTTACTCGATATAGATGCGATCTATGATGTCTCTTACTAATTTACGCTATCGTTACGGGGTTATGCTTTAGAGGCGGCGCATTCACATTGAATAGGGCACCATCAAAATCCGTTGACACGGCGCCAAAGTTATGCGTTTCTTAAAGTTTGAAGGCTGCGATGCTTATGTGAAGAAACTTCAACGGATAAGCTCAAACCTAAATCGAATGTGTCTTCATAGGATACCCAAAGGAGCGATTGGGTACACCTTCTATCCAGAGATCCGAAGGCAAAACATTTGTTGCTAAATTGATCCTTTCTAGAGAAGAGTTTCTCTCGAAAAGAAGTGAGTGGGAGAAAGTAGAACTTGATGAGGTAACTATACCTGCTCCCTTATTGGAAAGAAGTTCATCACAAGAACCGGTTCTGTGACAACTACACCAATTAGTGAGGAAGCTAATGATATTGATCATGAAACTTGGATGAAGTTTCTCTTGAACCTCGTAGGTCTGCGAGTAAGATCCGCACAGAGTGAATGCGGTAATCCTATTACGGAAGTCATGTTACTTGACCATGATGAACCTCACGAACTATGAGAAGCGATGATGAGCCCAGATTCCACAAAATGGCTTGAGGCCATGAAATGCGAGATGGGATCCATGTATAAGAACAAAGTGTGGACTTTGGTGGAGTTGCCCGATGATCGGCAAACCATAAAAATAAATGGATCTTCAAGAGGAAGGCGGGCATTGATAGTAGTGTTACTATCTACAAAGCTCGACTTGTCACAAAAGGTTTTGACAAGTTCAACATGTTGACTACAATGAGATTTTGTCAAGCTGTAGGGATGCTTAAGTCTGTAGAATCATGTTAGAAATTGCCACATTTTGAAATCTGGCAAAAGGATGTCAAAACTGCATTCCTTAATGGATTTATTAAAGAAGAGTTGTATATGATGCAACTAGAAGGTTTTGTAAATCCTAAAGGTGCTAACAAAATGTGCAAGCTCCGGCGATCCATCTATGGACTGGTGCAAGCATCTCGAGTTGGAATATCGCTTTGATAAGTTGATCAAAGCATATAGTTTTATCTGAGACTTACGGTGAAGCTTTGTATTTACAAGAAAGTGAGTGGGAGCACTCTGACATTTACGATAAGTATATGTGAAAGACATATTGTTGATGGAAATAATGTAGAATTATACTGCAAAGCATAAAGGAGTGTTTGAAAGGAGTTCTTTAAAAGAAAGACTTGATAAAGCTACTTACATATTGAGCATCAAGATCTATTGAGATAGATCAAGGCGGCGATAAGTTTTCAATAAGTACATACCTTGACAAGATTTTGAAATAGTTCAAAATGGAGCGATCAAAGAAAGAGTTCTTGCACGTGTTGCAAAGGTGTGAAATTGAGTAAGACTCGAATCCCGACCAAGGCGAGAAAATAGAAAAGAGAATGAAAGTCATTCCTATGCCTCGATCATAGGTTCTACAAAGTATGCCATGCTATGGACCAGAGACCTATTCTATACTCTGCCTGGTTTGGCAAGGGAGTACAATAGTGATCTAGGGTAGATCCTTTGGACATTAGTCAAAATTATCCTTAGTGAGAACTAAGGAAATATTTCTCGATTATGGAGGTGATAAAAGGCCGTCGTAAAGAGTTACATTGGTGCAATCTTTTACACGATCGAGATGACTCTAAGTCTCAATCTGGATACATATTGAAAGTGGGAGCAATTAGCTAGAGTAGCTCGTGCGAGCATTATAGACATAGAATATTTGCAAAATACATACGACTCTGAATATAGATGGACCCGTTAACTAAGCTTCTCTCATGAGCAAAACATGATCACACCTTAGTACTCTTTGGGTGTTAATCACATAGAGATGTGAACTAGATTATTGACTCTAGAAAACCCATTGGGTGTTGGTCACATGATGTGAGCTGTAGGTGTTAATCATATCTGAGATATGAATATTGGTGTTAAATCACATGGCGATGTGAACTAGATTATTGACTCTAGTGCAAGTGGGAGACTAAAGGAAATATGCCTAGAGGCAATAATAAAGTTATTATTTATTTCCTCATATCATGATAAATGTTTATTATTCATGCTAGAATTGTATTAACTTGGAAACATAATACATGTGTGAATACATAGACAAACATAGTGTCACTAGTATGCCTCTACTTGACTAGCTCGTGAATCAAAGATGGTTAAGTTTCCTAGCCATAGACATGAGTTGTTATTTGATTAACGGGATCAAACATTAGGAGAATGATGTGATTGACATGACCCATTCCGTTAGCCTAGCACTTGATCGTTTAGTATGTTGCTATTGCTATCTTCATGACTTATACATGTTCTGTAACTATGAGATTATGCAACTCCGTTTACGGAGGAACACTTTGGGTGCTACCAAGCGTCACAGCATGCTGGGTGATTATAAAGGATTACTACAGGTGTCTCGAAGGTACATGTTGGGTTGGCATATTTCAAGATTAGGTTTTGTCACTCGGATTATCCGGAGAGGTATCTCTAGGCCCTCTCGGTAATGCACATCACTATAAGCCTTGCAAGCAATGTAGCTAATGAGTTAGTTACTGAATGATGCATTCATGTGAGTAAAAGACTTGCGGTAGCGAGATTGAACTAGGTATTGGATACAAGCGATCGAATCTCGGGCAAATAATATACCAATAACAAAGGAACAACGTATATTGTTATGCGGTTTGACCGATAAAGATCTTCGTAGAATATGTAGGACCAATATGGGCATCGGGTTCGCTATTGGTTATTGACGAGAATAGTTCTAGGTCATGTCTACATAGTTCTCGAACCCGTAGAATCCTTGCAACAACGTAACGATGACAATTTTATTATGACTTTATAAGTTTTGATGCACGAAGTTTGTTGGAGTCCGGATGTGATCACGGACATGGCGAGAGTCTCGAAATGGTCGAGACATAAAGATTGATATATTGGAAGCCTATATTTGGACATCGGAATGGTTCGGGTGAAATCGGGTTTTCTTAGGAACGAGAGATTACGAGAACCCTCCGGGGTTAGCAGACCTTAGTGGGCCAGAGGAGAAAGAGGAGGGCGGCCGGGGCAGGCGTGTGCCCTCTCCCCTAGTCCGAATAGGACAAGGAAGGCGCCCCCTTTCCTCTTTCCCTCCCCAAGTCCTAATCCAACTAGGAAGGGAGTCCTACTCCGGTGGGAGTCGGACTCCTCGGCCGCCTCCTCCTAGGGCAGCCGCACCCCCCCTTGCTCCTTTATATCTGAGGCGGGGGCACCCTAGAACACACAAGTTGATCTGCAGATCGTTCCTTAGCTTTGTGCGGTGCCCCCTCCACCATATTCCACCTCGGTCATATCGTCGCGGAGTTTAGGCGAAGCCCTCTGGCCGTGAGAACATCACCATCGTCTGCCCGTCGTCTTGTGGAACTCATCCTGATGCTTTGTTGGATCGAAGCCGGGGATCGTCATCGGCCAGGCGTGTGCTGAACTTCGGAGGTGCGTGCGTTCGGTACTTGGATCGGTCGAATCGTGAAGACATCGACTACATCAACACGTTGTCATAACACTTCGCTTCACGGTCTATGAGGTACATGGACAATACTCTCCTCTCGTTGTTATACATCACCATGATCTTGCGTGTGCGTAGGAATTTTTTGAAATTACTCGTTCCCCAACAAATATGTCATTCACATATACTTATCGAGAAAAGGCTGTAGTGCTCCCTCACTTTCTTGTAAATCTGAGCTTCACCAAAGTATGTGTAAAACTTATATGCTTTGATCAACTCATCAAAGCATATATTCTAACTCGAGATCGTGCACCGGTCCATTGATGGATTCTTTGGAGCTTTCACACTTTATTAGCACCTTTAGGATTGACAAAACCTTACGGTTGTATCATATATAACTCTTCTTAGTGATATCCATTTAAGGAATGCGGTTTGATATCCATATGCCATATTTCATAAAATGTGGCAATTGCTAACATGATTGAGACAGACTTAAGCATCGATACAAGTGAGAAAATCTCGCCGTAGTCAACACCTTGAACTGGTGAAAACCTTTGCGACCATTAGAGCTTTATGAGTAGTAACACTACCATCAGCGTTAGTCTTCTCGTCAAGATCCATTTATTTTCTATGGCTCGCCGATCATCGGGAAAATCCACCAAAGTCCATACTTTGTTCTCATACATGGATCCTATCTCGATTTCATGGCCTCAAGCCATTTATCGAATTGGGCTCATCATAGCTTCTTCATAGTTCATAGGTTGCCATGGTCAAGTAACATGACTTCGAAGCAGGATTACCGTACCACTCTGGCGCGGATCATGCTCTGGTTGACCTCTGAGTTCTATAGCAACTTGATTGAAGTTTCATGATCTTTATCATTAGCTTCCTCTCCGGTTGGTGTAGGCATCACGGAGGCAGATTTCTCGGATGAGCTACTTTCCAAATTGAGAGTAGGTACAATTACCTCATCAAGTTCTACTTTCCTCCCTCACTTCTTTCGAGAGAAACTCCTTCTCTAGAAACAATCCATTCTTAGCAACAAATATCTTGCCTTTGGATCGTGATAGAAGGTGTACCCAACAATTTCCTTTGGTTATCCTATGAAGGCGCATTTCTCGATTTGGGTTCGAGCTTATTAGGTTGAAGCTTTTCACATAAGCATCACAGCCCCAAACTTTAAGGAACGACAACTTGGGTTTCTTGCCAAACCACAGTTCATATGGTGTCATCTCAACAGATTTTGATGGTGCCCTATTTAATGTGAATGCTGCAGTCTCTAAAGCATAACCCCAAAATGATAGCGATAAATCGGTAAGAGACATCATAGCTGCGCACCATATCTAAAAAATGCGATTATGGCGTTCGTACACACCATTACGTTGTGATGTTCTAGGTGGCGTGAGTTGAAACTATTCCACATTGTTTCAAATGAAGACCAAACTTCGTAGCTCAAATATTACGCCTCCACGACGGATCGTATAAACTTTATTTTCTTATTACGATGATTTTCTACTTCACAATGAAATTCTTTGAACTTTTCAAATGTTTCATACTTATGTTTCATTAAGTAGATATACCCATATCTGCTCAAATCATATGTGAAGGTCAAAAAATAATGATACCATACGAGCCTCAACACTCATTGGACGCATACATCGGTATGTATTATTTCCAATAAGTCATTAGCTTGTTCCATTGTTCGGAGATCGAGTCTTAGTCATCTTGCCCATGAGGCATGGTTATAAGCACCAAGTGATTCATAATTAAGTGATTCAAAAGCTCATCGGCATGGAGATTCTTCATCGCTTTACATAATATGACCTAAATGGCGATTACCACAAATAAGTTGCACTATCATTACTAACTTTGCATCTTTTGGCTTCAATATTATGAACATGTGTATCACCATGATCGAGATTCAATAAAATAGACCACTCAACAAGGGTGCATGACCATAAAAGGTATTACTCATATAAATAGAACAACCATTATTCTCTTATTTAAATGAATAACCGTCTAGCATCAAACAAGATCCGGACATAATATTCATGCTTAATGTTGGCACCAAATAACAATTATTCAGGTCTAAAACTAATCCCGAAGGTAGATGTAGAGGTAGCGTGCTGGCGGCGATCACATCGACCTTGGAACCATTCCGGCGCACATTGTCACCTCGTCCTTAGCCAATCTTCATTTAGTCAGTAGCCCTATTTGAGGTTGCAAATATGAACAGCGAACCGAGTATCAAATACCTAGGCTCTACTCGAGCATTAGTAAGGTACACATCAATAACATGTATATCAAATATACCTTCCACTTTGCCATCCTTCTTATCCGCCAAATACTTGGGGTAGTTCGCTTCGATGACCAGTCCTTTGCGGTAAAACACTCGGTTTGAGTTAGGTCGGACTTGGGCTTCTTCAGGGAGTAGCGACTTGCTTGCTATTCTTCTTGAAGTTCCTTCTTCCATTTGCCCTTTTTCTTGAAACTAGTGGTCTTGTTAACCATCAACACTTGATGCTCCTTCTTGATTTCTACCTCTATAGCCTTTAGCATCACGAAGAGCTCGGGAATTGTCTTTTCCATCCCTTGCATATTATAGTTCATCATGAAGCCTTTATAGCTTGGTGGAAGTGATTGAAGAACTCTATCAATGACACTATCATCGGGAATATTAACTCCCAAGCGAGTCAAGTGGTTATGGTACGGACATTACGAGTATGTGTTCACTGACAGAACTATTCTCCTCCATCTTGCAGCTATAGAACTTGTTGGAGACTTCATATCTCTCAACTCAGGCATTTGCTTGAAATATTAACTTCAACTCTTGGAACATCTCATATGCTCCAAGATGTTCAACGTCTTTGAAGTCCCGATTCTAAGTTGTAAGAATGGCACTTGAACTATCTAGTAGTCATCAACCTTGTTGCCGGGCATTCACAATGTCTGCGATTCTTTGGCGCAAATGGTACACCTAGCGGTCCTTCAAGGACATAATTCTCTGTGCGTGACAATGAGATAATCCTCAAATTCTGGACCCAATCCGTGTAATTGCTACCATCATGTTTCAACTTAGCTTTCTCTAGGAACACATTAAAATTCAAAGGCGGTGTACGGGTCATTGATCTACAACAACATAGATATGTAAAAAAACTATCGGGACTAAGTTCATGATAAATTAAAGTTCAATTAATCATATTACTAAAGAATTCCCACTTATATAGACATCCCTCTAGTCATCTAAATAATCCGTGATTGAAATCAACTAAACCATGTCCGATCATCATGTGAGATGGAGTAGTTTTCAATGGTGAACATCTCTATGTTGATCATATCTACTATATGATTCACGTTAGACCTTCGATCTCAATGTTAGAGGCCATATCTGCATATGGTAGGCTCGTCAAGTTTAACGAGTGATACTTGCGTGCAAAACTGGCTTGCACCGTTGTATGTGAGCGTAGAAGCTTATCACCCGATCATCACGTGGTGTCTCGGCACAACAAAGCTGTAGCAACAATACATACTCGGGAGAACACTTATACCATGAAATTTAGTGCGGGGTCAGTCTTATAATGCTACTATCGTACTAAGCAAAATAAGATGCATAAAGATAAACATCACATGCAATCAAAATTGTTGGGGAGCGTAGTAATTTCAAAATTTTCCTCACGCACCGCATAAGATCATGGTGATGCATAGCAGCGAGAGGGAGAGTGTTGTCTCGACGTACCCTCGTAGAACTGGCGAGCGATCTAGCGTAGAGGAAGTAGTCGTCACGTTCTCCTCACGATCCGACCGATCTGGCGCCGTTACTCCGGCGCCCAGAGTTCTTAACACTGCGTACAGCTCGATGGCGTCCCTCGTACTCGATCCAGCCGGTGTCGGGGAGAGTTTCGTCGGCCTGCGGCGGCGTGGTGGCGATCTTGATGTTTTCACCGCGAGGGCTTCGCCTAAGCAGCGGCGGTATAACCGAGGTGGAATATGGTGGAGGGGCACCGCACGGCTAAGAGCGATCTAAAGATCAACTTGTGTGTTCCAAGGTGCCCCTGCCCCGTATATAAAGGAGCGAGGGAGGGGCGGCGGCCAGAGGAGGCGGCGCGAGGAGTCCTACTCCCTCAGGGGTGAGATTCCCCCAATCCTAGTTGGACTAGGTTCCGGAGAAAAGAGAGAGGGGGCGGCCCTTCTCCTAGTCCTAGTAGGACTAGGGAAGGGAGGCGTAGCCCTCCTAGGGCTGCCCTTCTCCTTTCCACTAAGGCCCATCGAGGCCCATTTACCTCCAGGGGGTCAGAGTAACCTCCGGTACTCGAGTAAATTCCGTTTTACTTGGAACCATTCGAACTCAAACATAGGCTTCCAATATATCAATCTTTATGTCTCGACCATTCGAGACTCCTCGTCATGTCGTGATCACATCAGGGACTCCGAACTCCTTGGTACATCAAAATACATAAACTCATAATAAGCATCGCCGAAACCTTAAGCGTCACGGACCCTACGGTTCGAGAACAATGTAGACATGACCTAGAACTATTCTCGGTCAATAACCAATAGCGGGACACTGGATGCCCATATTGGTTCCTACATATTCTCTGAAGATCTTTATCGGTCGGACCGCATAACAACATCGTTGTTCCTTTGTCATCGGTATGTTACTTGCAGAGATTCGATCGTCGGTATCCAATACCTAGTTCAATCTCGTTCTTGGCAAATCTCTTTACTTTCGTTCAAGTAATACATCATCTCACAACTAACTCATTAGTTGTAGTGCTTCTAAAGGCTTGATGATGTGCATTACCGAGAGGGCCGAGAGATACCTCTCCAGAGCAATCGGAGTGACAAAACCTAATCTCGAAATCGCCAACCCAACATACGCCTTTGGAACACTGTAGTACTCCTTTATAATCACCCGATTCGTTGTGGCGTTTGGTAGCACCAAAGTGTTCCTCCGTTAGCAGGAGTTGCATAATCTCATAGATTACTGAGGGAACATGTATAAGTCATGGATAAAAGCGGTAGCAACATACTAAGCGATCGTGTGCTAAGCTAGTGGAATGGGTCATGTCAATCAGATCATTCTACTAATGATGTGACCTTGTTAATCAAATAACAACTCTTTGTTCATGGTGGGAAACATAACCATCTTTGATTAACAAGCTAGTCTAGTAGAGGCATACTAGTGACATCTTGTTTTGTCTATGCATTCACACATGTATCATGTTTCC
>JAHHZJ010001599.1:0-23648 GCA_021437245.1 Aegilops speltoides
CATTGAATTTCTTCACCCTCCTTGGCTTGTCTTGCCAATTTAGCTTGGCGCTTGGCCCATTCTTGGAAAGTCCTCACCATGTTTGAGGCTTGTGGGGTTGACCACTTGGCAGGTGCCAATGGAGCTCATGGGCATGGAGGGTTGAGGAATTTCCTCATGTACTTTGGGTCACATATCTGTATTCCCTCCATTCCCTTGCCCATCTCCGTTCAATCCTCATGTCGCACCTTAGCTGATTTTTATTTTCTTTGCCAAATTTTGCTTCATCGGTGTGCAATAGTCGCATAAATTTCCTCGAGGGATTTCAAGCGGTCATAACCTCGGTTTCTTTCCTCCTTCTGCGGCTTCTTACCGTGCCATATTCTTGATTGAGAATTTGAACAATCAAATTTTCGAAGAAGTATGCGATTTTTCTTCGAGGCGCTGCAAATGAGTTAAGTTGATGAGAACCTAGTGATTCAGCGGACATGAGTACCTGTGAGCAGTATAGGCGTGAGGAATTTGGAGAGGTCATATCGTTCTCGGAAGGTTTTGAAAAGAACAAGTTTTGAGAATTTGACGATGAACCTTGAGGAATTTCACTAAGCGTTCTTGTCTTAGGTTCGAGTTATCGGATCGAAGATCCACACAATTAGGGAATCTTGAAAAATGATTGCTTAGAAGCATTCAAGATCATATGATGTGTGAGGTGTTCATATGTGTGAAGATTTGAAGAATAAACACCTTTGAAGATTTTCGGGAAAGTTTGAGAATCAAAGTGAGTAATAAAAGTAACTTTTAATTACAGTGAAGAACCGACAACTGAGAAGAATAGATGTGAAGTTAAATCGGGTTAGATCTCCGCCTAACTTGGCGGAAGGAAGCTCTGGCGGGTGAAGATTTCAGATCGTCGTGACTCTGCGGTGATGAAGTCGGCAATGACTCTTCCTCACCGGCGATGATGGAGTAAGCGGCGGCTAGGGTTTGAGGCTCGAGTTAGAGTAGCGATCGGCGGAGTAAATGAAGTGAGGAAGGGAGAGGGGTATTTATAGACCACGGTAAAACTGTTAGCCAAGATTTTGGGACGACGTGCCCCCCTTTCTCCTTCTCGCGACATGTGTCACCCACGTCTTGTGTAGTTGAAATGGTTCGATCGTGGGTGAATTGAATAGTGCATTGTGGGATGCGTAGGGTTTGGCGGCAAAAACGAAAATTTGGATAAGATTTGTCTTAAAGTTTAGTTTGCAATTTCTTGGTGACAAGGACAGGTGAAGATTTTGAGCGAGTTTCAAATAGAATGCACATGAACAATTTGTGAATAGATTGGGTTGATTATAGCATAGAGGGAAGGGTCGATCACATTCATTAGCAGAAAAAACAACTTGAAGAAATAGCTATAAGTGAATCTTGTAGAGGACACAAACTCAATATATATATATATATATATATATATATATATATATATATAGCTAATTGAAGAAAAAGCAGCGGAAGCATGAAGATTTTGCAAAGTTGAAGAATTTGAAAAACTGAAAATTTCAAAAGCGAGGAAAAACTCAAATTGAAGATTTTCAACTTTTTGTGGTGGCGGACCCACGTATAAGAATGATGATTTGAGACACGCTACAATTGTCGTGGGTTAGAATCAAATTCTTCATTAATTTCTTCACACTTAGAGTGTTATTCTTCATTGATTGAAGAAAAACGTTTCTTCATGTGTTGCACATCTAAGTCATCAATTTTGCATAAGTGTCGGTGTGTGTCCTTTTCAAAGAACATTGAAGATTCTAAGATATTTAGCTCACGCAACTCTAAATCTCTTCTCATCCAAGGGCTTAGTGAAGATATCAGCTAGCTGTTCTTGGTCTTCCGTGCTTTCGATGGAGATGTGCCCTTACACATGATCCGAAGAAAATGATGCGAATCTGAATGTGCTTTGTCTTGAGTCTGAGCTGGGTTGTGAGCAATCTTGATGGCACTCTCATTGTGGCGGAGGAGAGGCACATTCTTCATGTTGGCGCCATAGTCCTTGAGTGTTTGCTTCATCCAAAGCGGTTGAGCACGGCAAAGCCAGCAATGTATTCACCGCGATGAAGCGGTGATCGTATTCTGTTTCTTCAGGACCAACAGGACCAAAGATCGTCAGAAAATGACAAGTGCGAAGTTGACTTGCGGTCCACGATCCGCATAGTCAGTCGGAATATCAATGAGATCAAAGTAGAGCCCTTGGGTACCATAATCCTAGTGTTGGTGTGTGAGCTAAATATCGAAGAATATGCTTCACGCCTTATGGTGTGATTCCTTGGTGCGCTTGAAATCAGACCGCATGCAAACCTAAGCATTATATCGGCCTGGATGCAATAAGTACAATAAAGAACCAATCATGGGCGGTATACCTTGTGATCAAAGTCAATACCATTTTCATCGATTGCATAGATGGCCATTTGTGGGCATAGGAATTTTAGCGCCTTTGCAATCTTGCATGCAATTTCTCGATTACATCTTTGAGTATTTTCCTAAGATATGAATATGCCATTTTGTTGTGAATTTGAAGACCTAAGAAGAATTTCAACTCTCCCATCATAGACATTTGATATTCTTCACTCATCATATACAAATTCATCACTATAATGTTGGTCGATCTGCCAAAGATAATATCATCAACATATATTTACGCACAAGCAGTTCACCATCATAAGATTTAGTAAAAGAGTAGGTCGAGTGAACCGGGTGTGAAGCCATTCTTCACGAAGAATTCCTTCAATGTATCATACCACGCGAGGGGCTTGCTTGAGACCATAGAGGGCCTTATTAAGTCTGAAACTTTGTCGAGATTCTTTGGATCTTCAAAACACGGGGTTGAGCAACATATACTTCTTCCTCAAGCTTACCATTGAGGAATGCACTTTTCACATCCATTTGATATAAGATGATATCATGATGGTTAGCATAAGCAAGTAATATCGAATAGCCTCAAGTCTAGCAGGTGCAAAAGTTTCATCGAAATCAATTCCTTAACTTTGTGTTAGCCTTGAGCTACCAGTCGTGCTTATTCCTCACCACAAGGCCATTTTCATCTTGCTTGTTGCGGTAGATCCACTTTTGCCAATGATATTATGCTTGCGAGGATTTGGGCGTTTGAGTTCAGACATTGTTGAGCTCGGCTGATGTAATTCTTCTTGCATAGCCTGAATCCCTCCGGCTCCAAAAATGCTTCATCTACCTTAGTGGGCTCGTGATAGAGACAAAAGCATAGTGCCCAAAAAGTTAGATAAATGTGAAGCTTTTGAGCATGTGAGAGGACTTGGTGCTCTAATGTCATCGATGATCTTCTCCACTTGCACTTCTTTGAGGAATGAGCTGGTTGTCATTTGAGGAGTTTGATCACATTTTCTTGACACCATTTTCCTCGGCATTTACTTGGTGCATCATTCGGCGTTCTTCATGAGCTGGAATGAATTCTTGATGATTCTTGATGGAATGACATCCTCGGTTGCCTTGAACTTGATAGAATCCTCGGTCTGGTTCATCTAACACGAAGGTAGGTGCTCTCTTTGCAAGCCATTAGTTTCATCGAACCGCACTCTGATGTCGACAATCTTGTGAAGAACAATGTTAAAGACTCTGTGGTGTCGAGTCCTTCGTAACCAAGCATAAAACCTTCATGTGCTTTGGTGCAAATTTAGAATTGTGGTGAGGATCTCTAATCCAACATTTGCAGAAGACTTTGAAATAACTCACATTGGGTTTCTTGTCGGTGAGGAGTTCATAGGCCGTCTTCTTAAGAATTTGTGAAGATATACTCTTGATGATGTGCCGTAGTATCTATTGCATCGATCCAAAAGCGATGAGGCGTTTTGTATTCATCAAGCATAGTCCGAGCCATCTCAACAAGAGTTCATTTTCTTGCCTCCACGGCCATTTCTTTGAGGAGTATAGGGGCGGATAACTCATGAGTAATACCAAGTTCATCAAGATAGTCATCAAGACCGAATTCTTGAACTCGGTTCCATTGTCCCGATGTTCTTGATCTTCACACCAAAGTTGGTTGAAGCCCTCGAGGAAAAATGTTTGAAGACTTCCTGCACTTCATGTTTGTAAGTAACAATGTGTACCCATGTATATCGAGTAATCATCAACAATGACAAAACCATATAGAGATGCATCATTAGTATCTGAGTAATGGTTAAGTCCGAAGAGGTCCATGTGAAGCAATTGAATGGATGAGTAGTGGTCATGATAGTCTTAGCTAGATGCTTGGCCTTGGTCATTTTCGCTTCACGGGCTCCGCATAAGTGATCCTTGAGGAATTTGACATTCTCAATGCCAATGACATGCTTCTTCTTATGGCGTGTGCAAATTCCTCATGCTGCGTGACCAAGTAAATCGATGCCATAGCCTTACGAAGCTTTTGCAAGTAGACACATGGTGGTGTGGTCAGTAGAAAATCAAAATTATACAAATCTCCTCTCCTAAAGCCTTGAAGACTTTGGAATTGTCAACTTCCATAATCACAACAGTGATACTTTCCAAAGACAACAACCATATCAAGATCACAAAGCATTGAGGCCGACATGAGGTTGTATCCTAAGGACTCAACAAGCATGACTTTGTCCATGTGTTTATCCTTAGAATTGCAACCTTACAAACAATACGACTTTTGCCTTTGTCGGCCAAAGATGATATGTTGGATGTGAGCGTGATAAGGAGCATCCATCAATAGATTCTTGTCACCCATGTGATTCATACATCCACTATCGAGGACCCACTTTCGGTAGCTTTGGGTTGATCATCCTGCGGATGAATTAGTGTAACTTACAATCTCATATGCTTCATTTGTGAAGAATATGATATCAAGTTCATCGGATAATTTCATCAATCGATTAAGAGATATAGCGATATGAGGGCGTGTGAAATGAAGGTTCATTTCATCATGATTCGCTCGTCCTTTGACATTTTGTCCGTCGACAAATTCTTGAGACTTTAAAGCATGTGGAGACTGACCTTAGAAGAGATTAGTTTTTTCTTCACCACCCACATCTGAAGGGGTGGCAAAGGTTCATCACTCTCGAGCACCATACGAGAATGGTGGCATAGAGCCAAACCATTTCGTTTCACATAAGAGGGTTAGGATAAGCATATGAATAAGAGAGAAATTCTTTGAGGACTTTGAACATAATGGTTTGAAGAATAATGCACATATTCATAGCCCTTAGCTCTACCTGAAGCGAGTTGTTACGATGATAATCATATGAGGACTTTGATCCTTTTGAGAATTTGATCCACGTGAGAATTTGGTCCGTATGAGGACTTGGATCCATATGAAGAATTTGGTCCATATGAAGAATTTGACTGGGTTCTGTTCTTCTGGTGGTGTCATGAGGACATTCACGAAGAATTTCAAGGCACTTCTTGGGAACAGATTTTCTTCATAGGAGAACCGTTCTGAGATTAGTGCCAACATATCTAGCAAATACTTCACCATTCTGATTTTTGAGCAGTTTATAGTTGAGTCAAATGACTCATCGGAAGAATGAGGAGATTCACATGTAAAGCCGGATAAGTTAGATGGATCAACTGGAGGTCCCTTTCGACAACCCATGAGGTTTTGGGTCTTGCTCGGGCTTCAATATGTTCCATCGCATTAAGTTTCCTCTCAAAGGATACCCTCTTTCCTAGGGTTTCTATTGAGGATCTGCTTTTAAGCACATCACAAAGGCGATGCCCTTTGAGGCTTTTGTACATGCTGTCATGTACAATTCCTTCACTGCATCGTCGTGATACTAGCAATGTCCTCGGATGAGGAATTAGTGATAGCGAGGCGGTGAAGAATTTTAACATTGAAGCATTTGAACATTCTAGTGAAGAATTAGCGATTCACGTTCAATGCACTTTAAGCATGGAGGAACAAATTCTTCAGAGAGCTGATTTGTTGAGCTAGTAATGAATCGCCTCCTCGAAGATCTTCATAACTCACTCTTAGCTTCTCAAGATCTTGCTTTCTTTGAAGAAATTCATAAGAAAGTTTCTCGATCATAAGAAGTGTTATGATGACTTTGAAGGTTATCAAACCTAGGTGAAGTCTCGAAGATTTTATCGGGCTTTAGTCGATCCATTTCTTCAAACATATCATCACTTTTGTCTAGCATGTTTGAACCTTTTCAAAGCCCTTGTTTTACATCAATCTTTCAAGTTTAGAGTAGTGGGCTTGAGATCCTCATCGATTCATTTCACTAGATTCAGAGGAGGTGTATTTGAGTACCTTTTCGCCATGAAGCAATAGGTGGGGCGTAGCATCATTATCTTCATGGCTTGTCGGTGGGTGGTTTCTTGATGTTGAAGTGGACTTGCTAACGATGCGAAGGCAGACTTCGCCCACAGTTCGATTCTTGACGCCTCCTCTTCCTCATGTTCCTTAGATTCACGAGTCCATTTCCTTGCCAATGAATGCCGAGGCCTTCTTGGAGCTGCTCTTCTTGTGAGATGAAGACTTGAGGATTTTGATGGCGAAGATTTTGCGATTTCTTCTTCTTCTTCATCATCAGAACTGTAATCCTTGTATTTCTTCTTCTTCAATTCCTTTTCCCGAGGACAATCTTGAATATAGTGAGCGGGTTTCTTGCATTTGTGGCACAACCTTCTCTTATAGTCACTTGATGAGGAATCACTTGCTTCTTGAGGATTTTCCAGCGACCGTCTTGAGAACTTCGGAATTTCTTCCGGCGGTGCTAGCTCGGCTCAATTCTTGAGGATCACCAAGGCTACTACGGAATCCTCACATTTAGACTCGGACACAACCTTGGCCTTGAGGCACGTGGTTTGCCATAGCTTCGAACCATAGAGATCTCTCTTTTACAAGGCTGGAACTTCGTGAGTTTAGCCTTTCGAGGATATCGGCGGGATCAAAAACTTGTAGTCAGCCCGTTCTTGTATCATCGGTCGGAGTATCAAATGAGGAATCAAGCGATCTCAAGTTTCTTACCACCTCATGTCGATGATGTCGGTGGCAGAGGGCTTGAAGCTCATTTGAGATGTCGGTGAGGCGATCAAAGGTTTGTTGGACATTTTCATTGTCGAGTCTTTTGAAGCGGTTGAAGAATTTGAAGAACATCAACTCAGAGTCACGCTGAGTTGAGACTCCTTCATTCACTTTGGAACCTATCGGATAAACACGGTTTCCAGCCTCACTCTTCCATATTGTCCTCTACGGATGACCACATATGATATTCTTGCTTGAGAATTGAGTTGCTTGAATCTCTTCACATCGGTGGCGTTGGTGAGGGTGAGCGGAGGAACACCATTTTCACAACATACGGAGATCATTGTCAATTGCCTCAAGATGCAATGCATCTTGTTTTTCGATAGGTGGTGTCCCATCAAAGGTAGGACACCCGGCGAGACCTTGATCATACTGCGGTCGACATAACTAAAACTCCGGTGGTTAAACCAAAATCACCGGAACAAGGGAGTACCTTGCTCGATACCAATTGAAAGTCGTTATATCGACTAGAGGGGTGAATAGGCGATTTTATGAATTCTTCAGCGAGGAATTTGCGGTGAAAATTCCTAGCGAAAACTACTAACAGGAATAAGTACTCGAAGTAAGCATAAAGAATACAATCATGGTCATCAAGATGAAATGAAGACAAGCCTGATGAGAAAGCGTAATCAAGGATAACACAAGGTGAAGACAAACCTTGAAGAAATTGATGCGAGGAAATTGAGAAAGTCTTGATCAAAGTCTTCAAAACAGATATGAACAAACACTCAACCGGTAATGAGAAATGTAAGGGTTGAGGAAATAGAACCAATTAGGTTGGTGAAGACAATGATTTGGTAGACCAGGTTCAAGCCATTTCTCGGTTATGCGTCGTTGGAAGGTGAGTATTTAAACTCGAGGACACAAGGCGGACACCCGATCGGCGAGCACACAGCTCAAGACACCCGATCCTCACCGTATTCTCCTTAAACTAAGGTCACACGGACCTCATCCAATCACTCATGGTAAGTCTTGACGACTTAAACCTTCAGGACTTGGTCACGGTGATCCACAATTCCTCTTGGATGCTCTAGAACATGGCGCCCTAACTCGGAAAAGCCCGATCTTCAAAGGTAACAAGCGTCGGATCCATGGGATCAATTTCTTGTGATGCTCAATCACTTTGGGTTTTATGGGGTTTGGTTTTGGGTTTTCCTCACTCGATGATTTTTGCTCAAAGTCCTCGGAGGATGGGTTGCTCTCAAATGACAAGTGTCAAGTTCTCTCGGGCAACCAACCAGCTAGTGGTTGTGAGGGCTATTTATAGCCTAGGGAGCAACCGACATGATAAGACATAAATGCCCTTCAATGATATGACCGTTAGGTGGATAAGATATTTTGGGACGGTGGCGTGCAACCATGACGTCGGAAAATTGACTCTCAAATTCCTCGGGGCTATCATGTTCCTCCTTGTGTAGGCAATTCGCCTTTGGCGAATTCCTAGCTCCTCGTCGAAACAAATTTATCGCAACGGAAGAACTTGTCTCATCCTTGAAGAAAGTGGAAGCGTATGAGATTTCAAAGGCTTCACTCGAAGGGATTGGTAGGTGTTAGGATTTTGAGTTGAGCATCACATGGAAATTTATCCTTAGTATTTCCTCGACCCCCTTTAACGTATGGTGTTTCTTATGGCTCAAGAAAGAAAAATGAAAGCAGCGAAAACAAAAGTCTTCACGCTTCATGTTCCTCAAATGAATACAAAGTTTTCAAGGTCACACCAATTTCTTCACTTTCAAAGTCTTGAAAAGTCTTGAAATATCAAAGTCTTGATCGAAGAACTTCATTTTTAGAATTAAACTTTCTCTATAAATATCAAACTCCTCATAGACTTGTAGAACCTGTAGACTCACAAGCCATTAGTCCCTTAACCTATAAGTCTTCAATACACCAACACCACTAAGGGCACTAGATGCACTTACATTACCATCAGCCTGGCCTTGCAGATCGGGACCCGTGCAAGATCGGCCGGTTTTGACCACGAACATTGGTGCTTTCATTGAGATTTCCTCTGTGGCGTCATTGTGGGCTCGATGGATCCTTGATCATCGTTGGCACCTGCCTGGGTGAGACATTCCTCTCCGGAAGATCTTCATGTTGGGACCCGCCTGCGAAAATTTGCGCCACATGGAAGCGGATCGATAGCTATGCCCCTAGCCCTCACCGGGTTTGGAAACCGAACCACATCACGGATGCAGGGAGACTTGAGCTTGATGGATTGGGCGGCCGGAAGTGCCAACGGTCATGATGAGCATGGCTTAGACCTCTGTCGGGGCGTTGCTCGGGATATCATCCGGCGAAGCCGGACCTAAATCCGGGACAGGTTGCGTTACCTAGGGCGGAGGCTGGACCCGCCCAAGTCGTACCCTCCCGGGATGGAGCGAACACAGGCTTCACTTTTGAGAAAAGCGGTGACCCGGGCTGGACTCGTGTCCGGTTGTAGGCTCGATCCGTGCGTCCCGGGCCACCGATCGGTTGGGCTCCGGTGATGGAGTTCACCGCAGCGGACATCTTTCAACACTTGCCCTTTGGCGACATACTAAACTCATTCAAAACCCTCTCTTTGTGAGAGAATCTCGGGCAGAATTATGTCAAGCTCAAGTGGGAAGCGGCGGCGAAGACATTTGTTGCCCACCACCACCAGCTTCATAGCCCACGGTTGATGATTTAAGCGATGTCTTTGGACTCCGACTACGAAGGCATCGGGGTATAGGCGATGATGCGGGAAGACCTAGAATCTATGAGTCTGGGATTCACGCCTTGCCACCCGACATATACATGGTGGATCGCCCAAGGTAGGCGGCGGTGGCGATCGAAAGATAACACCCTGGGCAAAATCCAAAGTGGGCGGGACTTGTTCCAAATCTTGGCCTTGATAACAATATCGGCAAGAGCACCATAAGAATAGATACTCGGTACCGATGGCAAGAATGACCAAACAGAACCGGTGATGGGCGGGACAAACCAGGTCACACGAACATAGTCGGGTCATCGCTGAAGAAAGCGATCGGAGGCGAGTTCATCAATCCGGCCCGGGACAAGAACGGTCCGGACGGACGCATTCATTATTCCGGAAGAAGCGGCGTGGGCAGACAACCTCCATAGAAACTATGGCCTGGCAAAGTCTAAAGAGCGAAGCAGCGGCTTAAAGCTGCATAGAAATGCTCAATGCAGATGGAATAAAGTGCTGAACGAAGAAAGATATGGTGACGATCGCCATACAAAGCTACCTAAAGCGCAAGCTACTGCGAGAATTGAACAGCGACCGTTCCCCAAGAACAACACGAGCAGGGAGACCGGTACCACCTCATAGCCGCAATAAATCAGCTCCTAAAGGCGCCCCACAATCCGTGAGCACCAGAAGAAATTAGGGCACGGCTAGGTCCATCTCGGATCTAAAGGAGGCACACCCGGTGAGGACTATGGCCCGTCAAAACAATTTTGACAACCAAACACCGATTGAAATAACCAAGAACACAACAACGGTACCGGCATGCCACAGCGGCGTCGAGATCTGAATGGGCTGCTCACCCCTTGCTTTACTAATGAAGTACTGGACCATGAATTCCACAGGGCTTTAAACACTGTAAACATAGAGCATCACAGACGGAGCAATGAGACGGAGTATGCTGATCGAGGACTTTATCCTCCACATACACATGGCTCGTGGAGATGACCTCCATGCCATCAACCTTCCCTCAAACTAAAGGGACCGGCCCGACACTGGTTGAAAGGCCTCCCCAAAAATTCAATCGGGAAGCTGAAGAACTAGAGGATGCTTTCGGGCCAATTTTCAAGGGTTTATGTCCAGCCTCGAGATCTTTGACGATTTATCACATAATCAACAACCGGGAGAATGCGCATGCTTTCGAACAATTCCTCACTAAGAAAAATCCGTCGTCATTGTCCAGGATGCGAAGCCTTAGCGGCATTCAAGCACACATCAGGGACGGTGGCTGCCCAACACCTCGGCAAGAAAAGCCAAGGACAATGGCAGCCCTAACAAGTCTTATGACCAGCTTTTGTCGCGGGGAGAAGATAACTGGCTCGCCCGTAAAGGCACCGGCAACCCAGCACATCGAAGTAAGGGATGGCGGAGGAAAGCCGCAGCGTAATAATAAAAACAACGCCAAAACAAGGGAAGAGAGCCGGACAGCATAATGGTTAATGCGGATTAGAGGCTCTCGGCCAGAGACCAACAAAATAAAGCAACCTAAAAAGCGGTAAAGAGGACCGTCCGGTCTGAGCAGAGTTCTGGATGACTATGCCAAATTCATGGCACCTAGACAAACCTGCAAACCACCGCATACTGAGAGTGTTTGGTCTTCAGCGGGCGGCAAACTAAGCGCCCGAACACAAGTGAGGAAACACCAAGTGAAAACGAGGATGAACCTCTCCAACCGGAACCTTTGGTGGGCCGAGAAAATATTCCCTTGAGGAGAGCTAAAATGATGAACATGATCCGCGACTCGTACACACCCTGAGGAAAACGAAGGCGCGCCTGAGGAGTCTGGACTAGGGGGTGTCGAGACGGCCAGACTATCATAAATCAGCCAGACTCCAAGACTATGAAGATACAAGATTGAAGACTTCGTCCGTGTCCGGGATGGGACTTTCCTTGGCGTGGAAGGCAAGCTTGGCGATCACGGATATGTAGATCTCACATTGTAACCCGACTTTGTGTAACCCTAGCCCTCTCGGTGTCTATATATAAGCGGAGGGTTTTAGTCCGTAGGACGAGATAACCATTACAACAATCATACCATAGGCTAGCTTCTGAGGTTTAGCCTCCTTGATCTCGTGGTACATCCACTCTTGTACTACCCATATAATCAATATCAATCCAGCGGAGTTTAGGGTTTTACCTCCATCGAGAGGGCGAACACAGGTAAAACATCGTGTCCCTTGTCTCCTGTTACCATCGCCTAGATGCCACAGTTCGGGACCCCCTACCGAGATCCGCGGTTTGACACCGACATTGGTGCTTTCATTGAGAGTTCCTCTATGTCTTCATCGATAGGCTTGATGGCTTCTTCAACCAACAACAACTTCAGGTCGGAGTGAGACCTTTCTCCCGGACGGATCTTAATATTGACCCGCTTCTGCTGGGCAATTAACCAGCCATCTGGAGCAGATCAAGCTAAGCCTTGCCATCAGTCGGGGTTGGAAGGCTTAAACTTCACAGCGGAGACATCACGCGGAGAGACTTGATCCCTTATGGATCCAGAGCCACCGGCCAGCGCGCCCGCGCTTGTCACGATGGGCATGATCTAGCTCTACCCTTAGGACAGTACTTTGGGCAGCGCATGAATCCCTCCGACCCATAGTTGAACCCGATCATGCTGGTCGAGGACGGATGGCTGAACCGCCTCGGGAGCTGCAACCACTACTGGCGATGGGAGCCAAACCTTGACCTTGTCCCTTATAAAGCTCATGACTCAGGAGTGCGGACTCCTGCCGGACTCCGAACCTCCCGCGCCCACTGCCAATCGAGGTCGATTGGGCGCCCGATCATGGAGTTCACCGCCGCGGACATCTTTCAACCCCCTCACCCCTTTGGCGACATATTGAATTAAGCTAAAGCATCTCTCGCTATCCGGAAAGCCTGGCGACTCGGCCGAGATGGTTGGGATCGAGACGGCAAAAAATTCAAACCCACCCACCCTTTGTAGCCCATCGGCGACCCTAAGGCATAGTAGACTACGACTCTGAAGACATCGGCGATATGGATGATGATGCGAGAGCGATCAGAACCAGCGCCTCTGGGGCCTTTGGAGGCCACCTCGTCATCGACATATACATAGTGGACACCCCAAAGGATGGGGGCGAAAAAGAAACAGCGGGCCAGATTCCTTAAAGAAACAGCCCATGCGCCCGGCGTCGGGCGCTCTAAATCGCCACGGCAAGAATGGAATTGACGGAGGAGATAATAACACACCCGAGAAGTGCGAAGATCCTGGCAGGATTCAGCAGCGAGGAGGATCAGAAGCCAGCCCTCAGAGGCGGCGGAACCAGCGAGGTCGGGGCGATAATTACATACCTCCTCGGGAGCAGAGGCAAGCCTCGGCTGACAGCCGAATCGTCGTGGGATCCGTCGAACAAGAGCGTTTCAAGCGCGGGCTAATGGCCCGACAAATAGCCTAAAAAAAGCAGCAATAACTTCAAGCTGATCAAGACCTGGGGCGGCGAGATGGATCGAGGTCCTCGCGGCGAAGATATGAACTACAACTCCGCCAAGAGTTACCCAAAAGCAGAATTGCTCCCGGTTAGAGGAGAAGCATATAAACCTTCGTCACCGGCGCTGTCGGAGACCCGGCCACCTCGTGGCCCGGAACATCTAGGCCCTCCAAGCTGGACCGTACCCGGCATCGCTTCGAAAAGTATAAACCCCGGCGGAACACGCCGGACTTGCGGGATATATTGCAGGACAAAGGCAAGACAATCCGGATCCATCTATGGATCATGTACGCCACGACCCCTGGCGAATATCGTCGCGCGGATCAACAACTCGGCCGGCCGAAACCGGCGGAACAGCGCTCTCTTGAGCTACGTCGTGATATTGCTCAATATAGAGGTGCCCACACCGCTATGCTTCACGACGAAGTAATGGATCATCAAATCCCGAAGGGTTTAAACCGTACACATTGAATCCTCGATGGCACGGACCCGGGTTTGGATCGAAGATTATCTACTTCATATCCATATGGCCCGCGGCAATCTCCCGCCATCAAATACCTCCCTCAAGCAAAGGACCAGCTCGGCATTGGCTTAACGCTTGCCCGAAGTCAATTGGGTGTTGGGAAGACACGGAAGCCGCATTCCTTGACAACTTCTAGGGCACATATGCGGCCCGAGAGCCGATGACCTAAGCCACATAATTCAGCGGCAGCGGATCGGCGGACAATTCAGACCGGTTCTTAACAAAGAAAAAATCAAATTCATTGTCGGGATCCGAGCCTTCAAACAAAACATCATGACGAGTGGCTAGCCGGCACCTAGGACGGAAAAGCGAAATCCATGGCGCACTCACATCACTCATGACCGCTTCTATGCGGAGAGGACAGCAGCTGGCTTGCAGCAACAACCTTAGCAAAAATCTTGGAAGTCCGGATACTAAGGACCACAATGGCGGTCGGCGTCGAAACAAAAACAAAGCGCCGCATTAATGGCGATAACAATGAGGATCTGACGATCAGCGCCGGTTCGAGGCTCTAAACCGGTCGGGAAGAAGCCATTCAAAAGAACCACTCGGGTCCGTCAATTTGGACCGAATACTCGACGCTCTTGCGGATACATGGCGCCCGAAAACCACTAACCACACCAGC
This sequence comes from Aegilops speltoides, assembly GCA_021437245.1. Lineage (NCBI taxonomy): Eukaryota > Viridiplantae > Streptophyta > Magnoliopsida > Poales > Poaceae > Aegilops > Aegilops speltoides. The sequence goes on from JAHHZJ010001599.1 coordinate 14,341, forward strand.
GAGATTGTTGGGTATTCAAACGAGGAGCAAGTTAATTGCGAAACAACGACAAGGGGCTGCCTGGCGGCAGCGAGGAAGAACCGGCCCGGCCGAGCGGTAGAAGACGAAGGGCTTCCCCCACAAGTGCGGACGGTAAACATGATATCGCAACCCATACCCAAGAGAGCGGCGTGCACTAAGGGGCGTATATGCGATGGAGCGATCCTCAAGTTCAATCCATGGTCCTCTTGCCCGATCACTTTCGTCGAAGAGACCATCCGACGATATCCGCCATGGAGGATTCGCGCGTGGTTTTAGACCCAATCGTTGATGGATTTCACCTCACGAGAGTCAGATGGGCGGCGGCTTGAACCTGCTTTATCGGGATACGGTCGCCAAGATGGGCATAGACCCCTCAAAGGATTAAACCTACAAAGCGACCTTCAAAGGCGTCATACCAGTGTCGAGGCCAATTATGCGAGGCTCGTCACCTGGATGTGGTCTTGGATCCCGGATAATTTACGGCGAGGTTAATCTTGACATAGTCCCGTTCCGGCGGCTATCACGCTCTGCTCGGATGAACGGCGTTAAAGTTCAGCAGGGTGCCGCATTACATACCTCAAGCTCAAGATGCGAGGCCCTCGTGGAGTCATCACGGTCAATGGAAATCGGGCGCTCCCTCCGAAAGGAGGAACATCTGGGCTCTCGGGAATCTGAGTAGCCTTCTAAGGCAATTTTGAGTCCGTCCGTTAACGGCGGACTGCGAAACGCCGAGCAACATCAGCCAAGACCACCAGCGCGTTCCGAACGAGCGTAGCAATCAGCTAACCCAGCCCTCGCATGATTGCAAGACCAATTCTCGCGTACATTATTGCGCTCTGGAGATACCATGGGCATAGGGGAGGCGACCACTTCAGACCTAGAGTGCGGCTCAACCACCGGGGGCTCCCAAGTCGTCGCTCTTTTTTTTTTTATTTTCCTTCTTTTTTATACAGGACTCCGTTCACGGAGGCCTTCACGGAGAACCTGCCGAACTCACGATGCAACAGCGAGGGGAGGGACAAAGCTGCGACGAACAATCAGTGGTCTCCATTATGAGCATTAAATTTGTTAAATCCACCACTCCATGCCCTACCCCGGAAGAGACATGTCTAATTAGTCCAATCCTTTGCTTACCGCACTATATGTATCATTCGCACTCATAGCGAGAATCACTTGAATAAACAATGCAGCACCTTTTGCCTATAATTGCATTACTTTACATATATGTTCATTAATGACATCTTGCACTGTATATATTTGAGTACGGCCAGGCACCGAGGGGCTTATGTTTCCCGCATTATGGTGTGATAAGTCAGAACACTTTCACAAGTCTGCACCCGAACTTATAAATTATATGAATCAGCTCGAATCATGTCTTGGGTCAATAGTTGGGTTTGCCCGGCTCCCATGTTTTAGTACCTCGATGGAGAAAGCTAAAACTAATTTGTCAAGATAAGGAGAGACTGGTTCTTTGTTCGAGAGGTCTTTTGAGTCCCTAAAAATTACGCCGCTTGATGAAGCGAGATAATGTCCGGCCAAAGGCGTGAATAAGCGCCCCAAACTCGGTCTTCGAATACTAGGGCTTGCTTGAAATTTAAAATTATAGAATTCTATGGCTAAGTGAGAGTGTTCAAGCATTATAAGTCCGGTTGCCTTGTTAAATGCATGTTGGCGCCTCCTAGATGGACCCAAAATGGGAACAAGAGCGCTCAAGTTTATCCGAACACCCGACACTACTGGCATGGGTGAAGCCGACGACTTGCCATCTCTCAGATTTAATAAGCGGACGCCTGAAGGTAATATTTTAAATTAACAAAGCGTTGCTTAGCGCATATGAACTAAGTTTTGACGCAGGATAACACATAGCGAGTTTACTCAAAAATTACATCTCTGGGGCACTCATCCGCAATCTTGCGGACACCCTTCAGGATAGTCTTATAGTACATCTCGGGCATGCGATACTCCTTGCCCGCTGGCAGCACGTCAGTGATAAGCTTCTCCGCATCTAGCCTGCCCCAATGCACCTTCTTGGCGGGCGAAGAACAAGCAGGACACCTTCAATCTGGCGGGGCGCTTGATGACCTCCACCCAGGGACACGCGCATCCTGGCCGCCGCCAGGCGAGGTAGCCCCAGGCATAGCCTCTCGAGAGCCACACCGGACTATGAGGCCCTTCATAGCTGCTTTCGGCTACATGGAGCTTTCGACCATTGCTGCCCGACTAGTCGCTGGGGGCGCCGGATGGGCTGGCCTCGGTATCTTGAGACCAGAAGACCTTCTCCATTGAGGCTCCCTCCTCGTTTCGGTAAAAGCGTGGCGGCATACTGCTACAACTGAGACAGATCTGCAAATGCCTGGAGAGCTCACGAATTCAGGTAAGTAATAGGTAATTTACATTAACATGCTTGCTTTGCATGAAAAATGCCTTACCATGCTATCTTCTTCTCACCCATCAATCTCACGGAGGAGCATACGGGCCTCGGCCTTGCCGGCACTGGCACTTTCAAGAGCCGAGGCAAGCTCGGAACTCTCGAGTCTTGAGTCACGCTCAAACTCTCATGTTTTTCCATGAGGCACGGCCTCTTGCACCTCCACCACCCGCGCCTCTGTTTCTCTCGCTCGTCCGTTCGCGGCCGCATTGCGTTGACGCGGATATAGCCTCCGAGGGGAGTTGCCACCTCGTTCGTGGCCCTACAATACACGTTATCCTTGTCATTTTTCATTGCAAGGTACAAATTCAAAGATGGTATTACTCACCTTCTTTGTCCTCAGCTGCTTGGCAAGGCCGAGCTCTTGCTCGTACTGCTCGAGTCTTGCTTCAATGCACCAACCTCCATGATCATGCGGCGAGGTCGCAAGGCCTGCAAACCCATATTGACACAATTTTAGCATTCCTCGTTATATCTTTTTTTAGATCCTCAATCGGGTTTTCTTTCCGAAACCGAACCGAGCATCCAGACTCTTGTCTATGCGGTATTACATTACATATTTTTAACTTCTTACTTCAAAGCCTTTAGAAGGCTCTGCGGAGCGTCGGCTGCTCTGCGGCTGAACCTGAATCACCGCACTCATGATAGTGCGGTGTTCTTCCTGATGGAGCGCCTTTGGCGCCTCCAACAAGTTGTCCGGCGCCTCTGGTTGGGCGGAGACTGCGGTGTCACGGTCTTTCCCTTCTTGCGAAGGGCCTTTGGGACTCGGAACCCTTTGCGGGTTCGGCGTGGAATCAGCGCAAAGTCCGGGAGGCTGCCTTGTGGCGCCTCGGGCCTCCTCTGATGGGTCCTTCCGGGATCCTCGGCATCCTCGGCGTCGCGAGGTGGGGCGTCGGGATGGAATCTACATCCGATGGAGCCAACGACCGCTCGGCAAGCGGGAGATCATCATCGGCGGGACTAGGCGGTGTGCGGCATTAGAAGGACACTATGTGACACAAAGAAATTATAAATCATTGGAATCCGGATACTTACGATCTTGCGGAGGCTTCTGAAGGCCACTCTTAATCGCCAATGTTGGCGTTGGCGAGACTGTCGGGAATAGTCCTTCCCTGTTGGACCCTTGGCCTCCCGTTGGGGAAGCCTTCCTCTTCCTATCCCCTTCCTCCGGGAAAGTCCTCTTTCTCCTCCCGTCTTGGGGAGGAAGTCGCCTCGAGCCATCGGACGATGAGTCGATATCACTGGCGCGGGAACTTTTGAGTTCCGTGGCCTTCTTCTTAGCCTTCTTCTCCGGCACCACATAGAGTGCGGGACCAGCAACCTCGTTAAGCGGGCGTCCGGGAGTCTTGAGGGAGGCCGAGACGGTCTACCTGTCCGGGGCGTCCTCTGGATTCTGTCAAAGGCATTGGAGTTTTAGATCCCATAAGTCAAACTATGAAAACAACTGTCCCATAGAGGATATGAAGCTTACCTCACCGTCGACTTCATCGTCATGTCGAAACCGCTCGAGTCCGGTCTGCCGGATCGAACTCCACAGGTTGAAGGCCCGTTGTTGGCGGGGAGAATCCGGGCGAGCATGACTGGATCACATTGACAAGCTGAGCTTCTTGTTCACGGAGTGCAGCGGCGGGCCGGAGTCTGTCGGCTCGTCAAGCGCCCCATAGCAAGCCCTTCTCTTTCTAGGAGGTGAGTGCATCGGGATACCAGATCTAAACTGGGGCCGCCGCCCATTTTGGGTCATCTTGGCTCGGTGATGTAGAACCACCCGTTGCCATCCCTTGATGGACTCCACGAAAGGCCCCTTGAGCGGATGAAGGTCTCCGCCTCGCTTGGGCGCCCTTCACTACCTTTGGCAGCGTTGAAGGTCTTGAGCCACAAGCGAAGTGGGGCTGGATCTGGAGGAAGGCCTCACACCGGCGATAACGCCGAGATGTTGAGGATGAAGTTTGGCGGCGGTCGTGGAAATCCGAGCCATAATAGTACATGAGCCCTCGGACAAAGGATGCAATGGAAGCCCGTCCGCGGAGGAAGTGGGAAGGAATCGACCCTCTCATGGGGCACAGGGGTGGGGATGAGCTGCCCTTGCCAGGCGGCCGGTGCGATTGCCGGAAAGGTATCCGGCCTATTTCTGATGTGCTCCTCCGTAGGAGGAGGCCAACCATTGCCTCCCGCTCCGGACATGGTGGAGAAGGTAGGCAGATCGCGGACTTGGGTTTGGAGCTCGAGAAGTCGGGAGATGGATAAGCAAAGAGGAAGAAAGGCGTGGTAAAAGGGTATTATCCCTATATATGGCGACGAAACTCGCGTCCCCCGGCTGGTAAAACTCGCTTATCTCCCAAGCGCCACCATCAATGGCGTGGTTGGGTTACCGTCCGTATTGATGAATCCGGAATAAGGGGACCGATCTCTGTCGACAAGGCGTGCCAAGAAGCTATGCGCCGGATCCGATCGCCGGTGTCCAAGTTATTCGCCGTCTTTGCCAAGTCATTTGCTTCGTGTTGCACTTTGCCATCTCATCATCGCATTTCATATCATGTCATCATGTGCATCTCATTTTGCATACATGTTGCGTCTCATGCATCAACCTTTTCCCCTTGTCCGTTTGCAATGGCACTCCTATGTCCTCCGTTCCTTTGCCTCTTTTCATGTGTGGGTATTAAACTTTCTCGGAATGGCCCGAGGTTTGAGCGGACTTGGCATATGCCGTGAACCGCTGTCAAGTTTAGTGCCATTTGGAGTTAGTTTGGTACTCACGTTAGAAGGGTAACTGAAAGCCTCTTTGAGTTGCAGCCCAACACCCTTCAAAGTGGCCAAAAACCCAGCAAACTCCCTCCATGCTCTCGTCGTTCGATCACGATCGGCGTGGCAAAACGATCCTCATTTGGACTCTCCTAGCTCCCTCTACCTATAAATTAGCCCCTCCCGAAATCTCGGGCAAACCCTAGATCAAATCCGCCCGCACGGACATGTCCAACTCCGCCGGGACCGTCCAGCCGCCGCCAATCCGTGCGCCCCGTCGCCCAGCGCCCGTCTTCCACAGCAGCGCCGCCGCTAGCCAAACCCATCGCCAGCCCGCTGAGCCCATCGAGGCCGGAGCGAGCCAGCGCCCGCCGCCGTGTTCGCCGCCGTCCCTTCGCCGGGCCGCGCCGTCTCCGCGCCCACCACCTTCCCCTCGCCCGGCCATAGCCTCGCCGCCGTGCGCCTCATCCCGCCACGCCTGCGCCATCTTCGCGGTCGCCCGGCCTCGCGCCTTGCCGGTTTCCTCCGCCGCCGCCATGGAATCCGAACCCGCCACGTGGCTTCGCCCGCCCGGCCCGTTCGCCGCCCTCGCGGATCGCATCCCTCCCCGGGAACGCTCCAAGCGCCCGCCGTCGAGCCCGCGCCGCAAACCTGCGGCCCGTCCCGCGTCGACCCCGCCAAGCCTCGGCCTCTCGAGGCCGAATCCGAGCCCGTGGCCTCCCGTGGCCCACCCACTCTCGGCCGCCTCGTCCTCCTCGCTTCTGGGCAGGCCCGCTAGGTGAGCCCGCCAAATCCTGCCCGGCGCATCTTAGCTATTCGCGCTCACATGTTTTTTAAAGCGCAAGTCCCGGAACTCATTAAATGTTGCATACTTTGACCTGCATTCTGCATCCGTAGCTCCGTTTTCGCGTGTAATATGTCAAATTGTTCGTCTCGGCAGTAGATCATTTCATTCCATTGCATCATTTTCATTTGAGCTCATCTTGATGCCCGAAATCTGTTGGAAGAGTGCATGTTGATGTTAATCTCTGGCTTTATAACTTGCCTTTAACATTTTGCCATGATTGATGTGTGCATCCTATGAGGTTGATGTTTACATGAATGTTGAACTATGCCATGCCATCTTTCAGGGTGTTGACCATGTATTTTTGTGAGTTGTGTGCTGAGTGTATCAAGCTTGTAAAGTAGGGTAGTTGTTGTTCTTTGTTTTCTGACGTTATTATATTTTGTTGCTATGTTAACATGCTTCCACTAATCATTCTATGCATAATCTGGAGATGCTCTATAAACATGTTTTGATATAAATGTCATGCTCTATCCATTCATGCCCTTGGTTGCAATTATAGCCTGTGGAACATGTTCATATCTTGCTCTAAAGTTGCTTGAAAATGTTAATGTCAACTGTTTACATTAAGTTCACTTGTTCCATGTGTTTTCCTAGTGATCCATGTACCCTATGAACTTGCTCTTGCCATGCTTAGCTTCATAAACATGCCTTCTTACTGTTGTTGCCTTGCCATGCCATGTATTGCTCTGTGGTGAGGTGATTCAAGCTCACGAACATGCCCTTATTGTTGTTCTGCCATGTATAAATCGTAATTTAACTTGCCATGTTTACATGGGTGCCATCATATTTTCCGTGCCTTTTTGGCTCATGGTGATAAGGGTCTTTTGATCTATGCTATTAGTAGATTCATGCCATGTCTTTGTTTGCCATGATAAGTTCCTGTAACATGTTGTTTGATAGCTCGAACATTGCAACTTTGATGATATTTACGCTAAAAGTCTGGCGTTATTATTTGCAATATCTCCATGTGTTTTTGAGCATGTTCTAGTTGTTTTGGATAGCTCAGTGTTCATGTTTTGTTATGCTTTACCTTACTTCATGCCCATGCCTTTTGTTATTATGTCGGGGTCTTTGTAGCATATTGTTTTGATGCTTGTAAGATGCCTAGTTCTTTGTTATGGAATGATTTTGCTATGACTTGTGTAGTGTGTGTGTGTTGCACCGTTGCTCCGTTTTGAGTGTGCTCTATATGAAACTTGCTTGTTTTTGCATGTAGATTCATATTATCATGTTGCATCCATGTTTTGAGTTGTTTGCTTGATGTTTGGGTGCATTTTGCATCAATGCCATGTTTAACTTGTTTTGCTCATATCTTCTAGGCCGTAGCTCCGATTCTAATGAACTTTATATGTAACTTGACTAGAATTTCGTGTAGATCATCTTGGTGCATCTTAACTTGCTTTTAACAACTTGAACATAAGGTTTATTCAGTTCTGGACCCATTTCGAAATTTGCATATGAGGACTTAGGAATTGTTATATGTTGTTTCGGCCTCATTTAAACTTGCCTTGAGGTGTTGTTCTTGTTTGCATCATCTCTTGCCATGAGTAGCTTCATGTAGCTTTGCCATGCATCATGCTTGTTGTGCATCATGCCTTGTTCATGTGTGGTGTGTTTACCATCTTGTGTGCTTCTTCTCGATAGTTCCCGTTTCGTTTCGATTGTGTGGTTCGTCTTCGTGGCTTCATCCATTCGTCTTCTTCATGGACTCGTTCTTCTTCCTTGCGGGATTTCAGGGCAAGATGACGCTTCTACTGGATCTCACTACTATCATTGCTATGCTAGTTGCTTCGTTCTATCGCTATCTTGCGCTACCTATTACTGTTTATTCAAGCCATCCCAAATTGCCATGAACCCTAACCTTTGACACCTTTCCTAGCAAACCGTTGTTTGGCTATGTTACGCTTTTGCTAAGCCCTCTTATAGCGTTGCTAGTTGCGGTGAAGTTGAAGATTTCTCCATGGTGGAGCAGGGTTTATGTTGGGATATCACAATATCTCTTATATTATTAATGCATCTATATACTTGGTAAAGGGTGGAAGGCTCGGCCTTATGCACGTGTTTTGTTCCACTCTTGCCACCTAGTTTCCGTCATACCGGTGTTATGTTCCGGATTTTGCGTTCCCTAACACGGTCGGGTGATTTATGGGACCCTGACGATTCGCTTTGAATAAAACTTGTCCACAAGGCCCAACATTGACTTTTACCATTTGCCTCACCACCTACTTTTCCCTTAGGAGTCGCTCTCTCGAGGTCATCTTTATTATTAGCCCCGGGCGATGCTTGTCTAAGCGTTGGTCCAAACTAGACACCGTCTTGGGACCATCCCTTGGCAATTTGGAGTTCTGGCGGTACATGCGCTCGCTTATCGGTGTTGCCACGAGCGAGATATGTGCAGCTCCTATCGGGATTGTTGGCGCATCGGCGGCTTTGCTGGTCTTGTTTACCATTGTCAAAATGTCTTGATGTACGGGATTCGAGGCGATCGGGTCTTCTGGGAGAAGGTATATTCGCCGTTGATCGCGAGAGCTTGTCATGGGCTAAGTTGGGACACCCTGCGGGGTTTAAACTTTCGAGAGCAGCGCGGATTATGTGGCAGATGGGAATTTGTTAATGTCGGTTGTAGACAACTTGACACTTGATCCGAATTAAACGCATCAACGCGTGTGTAGCCGTGATGGTCTCTTCTCGGTGGAGTCGGAAGTGAACACGGTTTTTGTGTTATGTTTGATGTAAGTAGGTGTTCGGGATCACCTCTTGATCATTGCTAGTTTCCGACAGTTCGCTTGTTTCTCTTCTCGCTCTCATTTACATATGTTAACCACCATATCATGCTTAGTCTGCTGCAACCTCACCACTTTACCCATTCCTTTCCCATTAAGCTTTGCTAGTCTTGATACCCATGGTAATGGGATTCTTGAGTCCTCGTGGCTCACGGATACTTCAAAACCAGTTTGCGGTGCCTATGTTGCGGCGGTGTTGCAACCAAGCTCAAGGAGGAGCTCGATGAAGATCTTTCCCTTCGTGTTGTTTCGTTCTAGTTGATCGATGGTGGAGCCCGGTTGGGGTCGATCGGGGACCTTTATGCATTTGGGGTTCTTGTTTTATTTTGGTTACGTAGTCGGACCTTGATTGTATTTGGATGATGTAATGCTTTATTCATGTATTTGTGTGAAGTGGCGATTGTAAGCCAACTATGTATCTCTTTCCCTTATGCATTACTTGGGTTGTGTGAAGATTACCTCACTTGCGACATTGCTTTCAATGCGGTTA